>JABASC010004279.1:0-12153 GCA_019776185.1 Plutomurus gul | reverse complement strand
CCAAGCATTTGTGGTGTGAACGAAGATGTGCCCGAAAACTAGCAGCATGGGAATTCTGAAATTATAAGGTGAGTCGTGTCACTTTATGGTACTAGAAGGAACGTTACCTGTACGACAGAAAAGCCTATGTCAGACTTCTGTGTATTAATCAGTTGTTCTGTTCTGTATACTGTGGATGAGATGCGTGGACGAGTCCTTTTCACATAGGCAATAAGAATAATGAAAACATCTATTCATTGTATGTACATGCACTGTAGGAGAATGGCGGATTTCGTGAACACTGCTCTGATTGTTACAGAATGACTCTTCTACAGTGAAGCCTTTCTCGTCAATTTCTATTCGAATTCGTGTTGAAGGTATGCTCTCTTTTGTTATTGCATCAACTGCCTAAAAGCACTAGCAGAGTCACCGGAGACACAGAAAACGTGACGGAAAGTGGTTCAAAATTAGTGGATAAATGCTAACTTACTGACTGAATGAATCTCTACTTACTCCACTCACTTCTCAAAGACCAAACTACATTCTCTGTAAGCCACTGACAAAGTACCTACCTACCAAACTATCAACCCACTACTGCGTATACGATTCTCTTTATATACTTCATTATAATCTATGGCACTGTCTCCCCTGCTCGTAGAACACAGACTTCTTTGAACTACATTCTGAATACTAATTAGTTCACCAAATTAATGGGATGTATTGGAGAATCGACCCTACGCGATTTTGGAACTTTAGCATTGACGATAATGTGACTGCCTACTTTGCATGAGAAAATGTAGCGAAAAATACCATTGATTGAGTAAAATAATGGCTTGTGATTATATGACTTTAGATTAACAACACAGTCTGAATTATAGAAAATGAAGGTATGACGAAAAGAAATGCTGTTTTTTCTCAGGCTGCCTGAATGCATTATTCGCGTTTTTGCCACAAATTCAAAGGCAAATGAGATCTTTCCATTGAACTACTACTACATGCCATCTCATTTTAACTGCAACAGACCTCACATTTGTCTCGACAGAAGACGCTCGATCTCTTAACACAATTTAGAGCTACAGACAGAGAGTCAGAGTCGCTAAGGCTAAGCTAAGCTCGTTAACGGCTGCTTCAGCCAACACCATTCACAACCATTCAAAAATAAAGTAAAAGTGTGAAATCAACGTCGAATTTCAATGGAAAATATTCACGACCATTAAAAGATGTTTGCGAAATATATGAAGATGTTCTAAGAATAGAGATAGCATTTATTAAGAAATCTGTAGAAATTGTTCATTTTTATTTAGTTTATTCAGTCAAACAGTTCAGATAAACTGAATCACAGTTAATTATAAGGAAACGCCCCCCCAAATCTCACGAAATTCCAGGACGCTAGTTGAACGCGTATATATTTACATATATTCCAACATCAATTTTGATATGGAATGCTGTGGGCTTGCAGTCTTTCCTCAATTATTACGCATGGAATTGGAACAGAATGGAGTCAAAGCCAATTGGAAATCCTTCAGTAGTTCCCTTCATTCCAAACTGACAGAAATTAATGAAGTCATCCAAGCATCTCAGAATCGCTATGTTCTCTCTTTTCCTTTGAGCTTAATTTTAATTTAAAGTTGACTGCCCCTGTTTTCACTCCACTCAACAACTCACTCAACTATGTATACACTCAAAGAGCAAAAATCAAAACACAACGACAACGAATACATTATAAACTCAACTAACTAACTGCCATGTGATTTTGGCACAACCCAAGCATCTTAACTTCAAAGCTCACGCTCCAATATCTCATCCCTTTTCTTTCACTCCTAACAACCGAACCATGTATTATAAGAAACTTTCGCGCTAAAAGAAGCCACATCAGTTTCATCCGTTTTTAATTGCTTTCAGGACTTTACGATTCACAAATGATGACAATATAGTCCATTCAATACGTCATTGTATGCAGATCACAAGTTTTATACTTTGGCACGCAAATAAAATGAAAAAACTTCACTTCAACAACTAATAATAAGAATTATAATAAATGCATTAGGAGACAAAGGTACTGGTCTTGTTCATTTACAAAGGCAAAGAACATAATTATATTTAATTACATTAGATATGCTTCCTCTGTTATTAACTCACAACGCGTAGTTCTCAATTGTGCATTGAAACTAACTTAAGTGGAAAAACTCATAACACACATGTCAACACAACCTATGACCGTGCACCATGCACAATTAATAATACAAAGAGAGACAGTTCGCTTAAAATATGAAGAAGGTAGGTTACCCCCAGCAAAATAACAATTACATTGGCAATGACAATTTTACATTAAGTTACGACGTACTACATTCTATACATCTAATCACGTCAAGTGCATTTATAAATGAGCAAGCAGGTAAATAATTGAAAGGTAGATCAAAGAAAGACGATTCATTTTTAATAATCTTTCTACCAACAAATAATTTATACGGCTCTAACCTCGGATATGAATTAAAAAATCCTGTTTATGTAACTCGAGGTAAATATTTTAAATTTGATTTTAATGTAAATAGATTCTTAAGCTTTCGACGGTAATAAAATGCAGATAAATGTCCTGAAGAAGAAGACAGCCGTGGCCATCAAAAACTTGGCAATCTATTTACATTAAAGTCAAATTTAAAATGTTTACCTCGAGTTGCATAAACAATACCTACTCACAAATATTACAATGTATGTAATGTACCTATATTACTATTAAAGTATCTCACAATAAAATACATGTGTAGGCATTGCTAGGCGCTACATCATGAAGGGATGAGAAATGCACGATCTTGATAAGACGTAAAGGCATTGACAAGTGAATATATATGTCTGAGAGGCTGGTGACTGAATCTAAAGCAGAGAGACGATGTGAAGTAGGTATAATAAGTTTGTTCGAGCAGACAGCCGAGTTTCAGCGCACACAGTTCACAGAGATGACATAGAGGCACTCTTGAAAGCTGACGTGCACACAGACATTTCTCTTTACGAAGAGATCAACTAGCTTTTATTCCGACGATGGACAACACAATAAATGACAAGTCCGCCATAACCGTGCAGCCTAATAAGAGTACCTGCAGTCGTGGTCTACAACAAAATGAATTATTCCAAGTCGTCATATAGTACTACATCTTCATGTACGTTCTGTGTACTCCAAATGTTTCCGTTCCTCTTTGACAAAAAACATTATCATAATACAGAATCATATCGATGCGAGCAATGGCGAGCACAGAGAGGAATACCTTCTCTTATAAATAGTGTATACTTACAATGTACACTTTTCATATCCTAATAGAGATATCTGTATAGAGAGCACATAGGGAGGAGGGTAGAAGAAGAGAGAAACCTGAAAAAAATGCATGGCTAGATAAATAGAAAGATACAAACGAGCAGATATGAATTGAAATAAAGAGATTAAGTGCTTAAAAGTTATTCAGAGTGTGCACACAGCAATGCGTGCATTGGCTGGGCCAGCAGGCTTCATTTCACAGTAAGGTTGCGCACAGATTCTAATATATGAACGATGAGGATAGAATTATTCATTGAAAGAATTTAAAAGACAGTTAGCTCACGTTGTAGATGATGTACTTTTCGGCGTCTTCTTCACGCGTTCCAGGTGCGTACACCGGACATATTATGTTCACCTGATCGTAGGGTAGATTATCACGATTTACGTCGATGATATGGTCCGTGTTATCTATACGGAATCTGCAATTCAAAAACCAATCATAAAAATCCATTAGTCAAACTTCCAACAGGTATTCACCATTTTATTGTTAGTTTTGGCCTGCTCATAGAATTCATGCCATTCCTACTGATTCATCCTCACAAATAGTTTGTAGACATTAGACAGGAAGATAAGGGGGAAATTATTTCTCCAACAGTACAGAAATCAATGACAATGACAACATGAGTTGGAGCACAGTTTTTGAGAAGAGAAGGCGGCCATGGGTCAAACTGTTCAGTTCTACTTCTTGAAAAGTGACAAAGTCGTGACATGCAACAGGATAAAGAACAATGACAATGGGCCTCCCCAGAGACAATGAGCAGGACAAAAGTAGGATAGTGCACAATGAGCCGTGCAAGTAACTTACTTGAAGTAAGTATCTCTCTCTCTCTCTCTCTCTCTCTCTCTCTCTCTCTCTCTCTCTGTTCTCTTGGCAAAGACCACAATCACGATGACAAAGAAGAATTAGAAGATATTACATGAAATAAAAATAACTAACATCACATAACTCAATCAGAAGAGTCAAGAAATGTTCTACTACTCAATGATCCACATGGCGCACAGGAGGACTACCTCTTTGTGGTCACACTACAGAAAATGTGACAACACAATTATTGACATCATTCCCCTCACATCTGCTTATTGTCAATTGTCAGAGAGAACTAAGTAGCAGACAGGCATTCGCCGTACATTTGAAAAGGCAGCAGCAGTGACACTACCCAGTATGACATCAGAGCTAGTTGGACAGAGCGTGGGATTCCATCATCAAATTAAATCCCTGTAGTACTCACAGAGTTCCCGAATGACTACTTCAGAGATTGAGACAATGCAAAACGAAAGAGATACTTTGATCGCATCAGGTATCTCCTTTATACATAGTTGATGACATGACGTGAAGTGCATTTGAAGTATAAAAAACTCAAAGAGATGACACTGTGTATGTATAAGACGACGCTGAGAACTTCAAAGGACTTCGGCTTTCGTGGACATTCTATCTTTATATGTGCTTCTTTTGATTAGGTACCTCTCTCTCTCTAAGTACTTTACCTGGTGTTGTCTCGCTCACTCCTTCAAATCTCTCTCTCTCTCTCTCTCTCTCTCTCTCCGTCCAGTCAGCTATTAACAATATAGACAGTGTTAGAGAGCGCCATGGCAAAGTCAAGTGGAGAGCTACTTAGCTTCTCCTTTAAAAGTTTTCCGCTCACAGTAAATTCTGTAACTACGTCTAGAGTACGTATAATGGACAGGACAATATTATGGTAAACAGCAAGTTCGAGCATAGTTTCTGTCTTTTGCGATATCCAAGTTGAATTTGAACTGGGCTGCAGGGTACAGATTCCGTAGTTGACTTTAACTATCAACTATAGACATTCAGCTGTTAACTCTTTTCCTCTCTCTCTCTCTCTCACACACACACACAGACAGACACAAACACAAGTTCCACACACAAGACATCGACCAGCCGAGTCGAGTCGGCCTCGAGCACAGTGTAACACACATAGCAATATATATTATATAATTCTCGATCCTGGCTCATCCTTCGGACAGAATATTTTCACCTACAGCTATTACCAGGTACACCTTTAAACATTATTATACATTTTTCTATTTGCACTGATATCATCCAGCAGGAGTGACTCTCACCAGAGTCAAAACCTCATAAGCTACACCGTGCACTGTATAAAACGTTAACGCTCCACGCTGTACGTTATACATACTCGTAGTATGTATGTGTGTATCCACGTTCTCAATTTCTTTTGATACTAAATTAGAGCCTTCTAATAAATTACAATAAGTGGACTTGCTGGCAATATTTAGCATACAGAGAGCCCAGTACCCCTATAGCACTGCCTCGTACACATACCTATGATTTCTTTAGTTGCTTTATAAATCTGGATATAAAAACAACAGGTAGGTAGTGCAGGGACTGTGGCAGGGAATGTATGATGGCGTTTACGGATAAGTGGCTTTGTTGAAATAAAGTGAGTAATACAAAGTATAGCTAACTAACAAAAAGCTGAGCCGCATAATGCAATCAAGAGGAAGGTGATGAGAATGGCAAGGAATGACTTAGCTTAGCATTTCTCCATTTAGAGTCGACTGCAGTTAAACTTCTGCATATACATGTACGTACACTTGTTGGGTATATAAGCTGTGGTGGTGGTGGTGGTGGTGAATGTGCGAAAGAAGAAAGAGAGAGGAATATATTAGTGTCCTGACTTCTCAGCCGGAGGCTTTGCAAACTTGTTCGTTCACCAGCTTAGGATGTCTTATACATTTAAAGACACTACGTATGTCTAATACACACAGCACAGAGTGCACAGTGCACATACGTTCGTTTGGTCGTACCATTGACATGGCCATCCACACATACAAGACGTTTTAAGGCAAAGAGCATGCGTTCACAAATGATTATCATGGATTGCGAACGAAGATATAACCTGTGCATATATATTACGCTCGCTAGTTGGAATACTTAAATATTATAAACACACAAATGCCTTCTATCACTTGATCGATTCCAACTTCAGTCTAGTTAGTAACCACTATACTGCCAGGCATGCATACATGCATATAAACATAACATTAGTATTATCTCCACTACTTTACACTTTCCATAGATTCATTTCACACTCGACTACCAGAAACGAGCTAAAAACACTAATAAATAATCACAGCAAAGACTGCAAAAGGGCAAATGCACGTTGATTAAGTATTACAGTCGTTTTTCCAATTAGACACCGAGGCATGTGGAGCTACGTTTTGCAAAAATGCTTTAAATAGCGACAGACAAGGAGCAGCGGCAGCAGCAGAGACCTGAGCTCACACAAAGTTAAAATTTCCGAGGCCATCCCCCAGTTCAAGACAGTCAGTCAGTTCATCAACAGGTTATGACTTATCTTAAAGTCGGACCAAGTCAAAGCTGACTCTACAGATTGTATTAAGGACAAGACAAGTCAAGTTAACAACCAAGCCAAGGAAAGAGGAAAAAGCCTGACTGAATCTCTCTCTCTCTCTCTCTCTCTCTCTCTCTCTCAATCTCTGTCTACTCGTAAGCTTCTCCATATGTCATGCACTACGATTTGATACAATGTTAACACTAAGACAACACTGTTCCCTGCAAATTTGAATCTTTGACTCTGTACGTGGTTTTTAAGATGCAATCTACTAAATAAAAGTTAAAGAAAGGAAAAGGAAGAGCCGTTGGCATTCATTTTGGGAACTTCTCATTGCTCATTTAATGCGTTTATGTGGCTGTTCGACGCTGCTCATATTCTAATTCCATACTAGAGTTCAAATATTTCCACATTGTCTATTGGAATAATGTCCATCCTTCCTTTCATGTTATACATTAACATTACATTAGAATACGTACGGAAAGCATGTGGAAAACATTACTGATGATGGCGATAGTAGGCTCACGTCAATTCACTCGCATATAACAATCCTTTGTATGATTTCCATTGCGATTCCCATTCCGAGTTAACGAAAGGTAGCCCATGTTGATGTTGAGTTAACACGGACAGCCCTTCCTACTCTTCCTTCAGGATATATTATATTATCATTATGCTCATCACATTATGATTATTATTACTGGAGGAGTGAGTGAGATGTGAGATGGACAACAAATTTTTTTATCTTTCCCATTCTGTCTGCATTCTCGCCATGTTTCTGCTCGGACTCTCCAGAATAGAGCTAAGCTAAAACTGGCCGTTGTCCGGCCTTTGAGCTATACAAATATTTTCATCATAAACTTGTATGAACCACCACCATTCTACAAATTTTCTTATATACAATTCCAACCTGTGATCACCTTGAGTTTTAGTGATACATATATTAAAAAGTGTACTGGTTCGCTTGAGAGCGAACAGAGAGCCAAGTCAGCACAACAAAATGCATGTAAAACTTTTTGTGGAAAGTTTTCAATTCCGCCATCATGTATATGATAATATGGCGATCAGAGGAACTGTAGTCAGTCACTCAGAGGTAGACGATAGCATTTGTTAAGATTAATAATGTGCTTGAGCATAATGAGCCGATGTTATGTGGTACCATGATGGCGAGAGGAGGTGCACCACAACGACTTCCAGTCCACATAAATTTTCTCTTTCGTTATTACAGCGTCTGCTCAAATGCCCAAACTCCTATCTCATTCTGAGTTAGGTTGGCTAGTGCCTGATTGCCAACACACAGAATCACTACAAGCATCAGCTTACAATATCCATCAAAGATACACTTACAATATTTACCTATGTATTATTGGCAAAATTCAACTACGACACAGAATATGGAATGCACAAATTTAAGCAAACAAGGTGGAAGAACTTAAAAAGGAGTTATGGTAACATAATTCTATTTCTGAATGGTGATTGTGGGATATTTTCGATTTGGACGTTATCATCTTGTGTACGTACGTTGTTACGTAGCTGGAGAGATGCGAACGAGAGATGATGCGGCAGCGAACACTTCCCCCTCCTATCTTCATTCACTCAAGTAAATTTGTAATCATAGCTCGTAAGGAGATGCGGTAATAATATATACACGAAACCTAGAGCGTACGCACACACTAGCATGTACTTAATACCTAATATCGATATCGATTTCCTGCTTCCAGTAATACAGCGTGGTGTTACTACAATTGCACTAGGAATGGCAGCAGAACGTGCGAGCACAGTGTAGTGGTAGTGGTGGTGGTGGTGGTGGTGGTGGTTGGTTACTACGAAATAATATACACGTATATAGGTATCTGATAAATACGGTGTACTTGGCTCGCCATGTTGCTCAGGTAAATAAAACACGAGTGTGGAAAAATAAATGCTCAAAGCTCATGTTATATAACGTTATCCCATTCCATACATTAGAGCTTGTCTGCACTGCATTTCAATTCATTTCCCATTCCCATCAACTGGTAACCACAGAGAAAAGACCGAAATGCAAGTCAAAATTGCCCTCCAGCCATCCGCAGTTATCACCTCCACCAAGAAGACAAGACAGCGTTAAAAAATTCCTCAATTGCTTTCCTATTGCTATTACACTTCATCCCCATTATAATTCTGAAAAGCTGAGCATTGGCTCATGCATTAGTAGATAGTACATATCCATCCCAACCAGCCAGCCAGCCAGCCAGTCAGCCAGGCCACGAACACATACATACATATTTACTGCAGCCACCAGAAACGCACAACTTTTACACACAAAGCAACAAAACAACATTCAACTTGAAGATAGCAAATAAACTCGTCAGTGCACGTCCACCACTGCAAACCATCCACAACAACCCGCCATCGCATTTACTTTCAGTTGTTCTCTAGCACTTTACGTTATTTGCCTATCTCAAGTTCTCAAGAACACAGAGACTACAAATCCTACTCAAAGACACACATACTTATATATACATATTTTAATACTGCCTGCATACATAGTAGTAGAGATGCATTAGAAGGTGGCACAAGAGAACCGCAGAGAACTGCATATGGCGATAAATGGAGACTATAGCACCATTCCACCCATAAAATCATAGGCATATAGCTTGCAGCTTGTCGAATCTAATTTTATGGCTAGAAAGACAATTAACTCTTCTATAAAAACAATGCATCCTTGCAGTTCTTTTGTCCTAGCTTCATTACACGTCTTTAAATCTCCACGCCAGTCCATGTCATGTCGCATCACATCATCACATATCTCCATGCATCCTCCTACATAAGTATGCATTTACATTCACTCATAACGCTAATGATAATCACAATCATCTTGCTAAATGTCATCTATACAACAATCAACGGCCAGCCAACAGTCAGAATGAACCTTTACTGTTTGAATGAATGATGCCTGTTGTTGGGCAAAAAAATGAACGCATCATCGACAAGCAACATAATGTAAAATTGCAGTACATTGTGCGAGGAAAATGCAACGGCTTTTGCCCGATGAAAAGCTCCCCACTAGGGGATCGAAAAAGAACAAAGATTTACCCAGATAGCTAATAGCTGGAGAGATAGGCAATGAGGAACTCTCGGAAAATACAACTAACTCATTGTTGTGTAGATAGCCGCATCGGCCAATCTTACAATTTCGTTCTTTTTTCCATCTCACAAACTCACAATCAGCTCACATCCATTTTGCATGCTTCGGATACGCCTTAGTTAGTAATCTACAGGGTTCTCATTGCTCAAAGAGCCTCTTATGACACACTATACGGCCATAAATTGTCAGTGAGGCACACACAGTAATAATATCTGTACAAGGAGCGGCTATGTGCATCAGTTCAATGAATGAGATTGAATTAGAGATATTAGGTGAGCACATGCTGCTGATATAGCAAATACCTGTACGAATTTACGTATTGTTAGTTTAGGAAGTGGAAAATATTCTTCAGGCAGTGCAATATTTCATAATGGACTACTACCACCACCACCACCACCACCACCACCTCTACTCCATGAGACCTAGATGGGAATACGTAAATCCCTCTATAGACAGAGAGAGACACAGAGAGAGAGAGAGAGAGAGAGAGAGAGAGAGAGATGAAAAGAAATGCAATAAGTAAGAGAATGGTTCCACTTCATTATAATCATTTCTGCATTCTCTATAGAGATCCTACCTACTCTGATGACGGTAACGGTGCGAACTACGACTACACAATAGACAATGGACTTGTCTAGCGCAAGATTTGTAACACAATATGAGAAACTTAAGAGTTCTATCAATCTACATACACGTACGCATAACCAATGTGGATTAGGTATCCATCTCTCTACATGATATGTACTAATAATCCACCCGTTTCCATTACTTGCAAAGAACAACAAAAAGGATGACCGACAAACCAACCGACCAACTCTGGTACACATGCTGACATTGTTGTAGGATTCTCTGGTCGTCGTAGTTGCCTTCCTACCACCACCGCAACTTAACTTAACGACGTAAGCCAAAGTAACGGGACGCGCAACAACAAAACTTTAAGAGCTGTAGCCCAAAGCCACAGAAACAAGAGCTGAAGATGAGAGCGAGCGGCGTTCCAAAAGTACAAGAGCTGATGATGAGTACAGGGGACCGGCACCAATTTTATTGTCGTAGCCAGAGACTCATCACTACTTCTACTTCACTACTTCACTACTGCGAATAGTAAGTACACGGTGCTCCAGGATGCTGCTCGGCTCTCAGATGTGCAGAGATGTGCAAATACTACGTAGATGTGAACCTTACTTGACAATTCAATTGAAACTCTTGACGTTCCTCTGTGCATTCGAGAGACGCTTACATATGTAGCCAGTGAAACGTGGTGGTGCGATGGACGAAAAAACTGGCAAACATTTTTACTTACCGTGTCGACAACATTATACGTTGATGTACTTCAATGTAAATTTTCGTAAAAAATGTTAGCAAGTGAAGTCAAAGTCTAGTTCTCATCAGTCTTGAGTGAGAAGTCAGACAGAGTCACCTTAACCTAACCTGTGCGAAAGTCTCACTTGTGAGCATTCCACAGTTCCAATCTACACAGCACTTACTTACTACTTGTACACACATAGACACAAAGTACATGTGTACTCACAGAGAATAGTAGTAGTAGTAGCAGCAGCAGCAGCAGCAGCAGTACGAATCCCTGTTACAATATATTCTACTGTGAGGCGAGAGAGAGAGAGAGAGAGAGAAACCTAAACCGACGTAGCCGAGCATTTATCTCTATGACAGAAGCAAATGGTGTACCACATTCTCACGTCAAGTCTAGAATCGAGCAGAGAGTTGAAAGAGTTGTCCTGACTAGCTGCTGTTCGTAGTTGTTTCCACCTTACAATATTTGTACAACAATAAATTTGCACTGTAAATACGTAATGTTAGTTATCTTTATCCTTCGGCTTCGCCATTTAATTTAACCATGGAAAGAACAGAGTCAATCCTCAAGTACTCTTGTAACGAATGAAACTGGTATTCCGTCTATGTACTCACTCTACGAGTAGTTAATGCAACAAAGTCCAACAAAGGCTGTTCTCCTGTGTCAGTCTGTTCATCCAAATGCACTTTACAGAGACTCATCTCATCCGTTTTTCCCTCTTACTAACAATTTGTTGACTTGCTACTCAAAGACTATATTAGAGGAGGAAGGCCAGCCCAGTGCTTGCCTCGGTCATATACTGACCAACGCTAATAATGCATACAGAAATTAATGTACTAATTTGTAAATGACTAATTCTCCTGTAGCATCCCCACTGAAATTTGCGTTTAACTTTGACAGATGTAAATAAGTATGTACTCGTAAAAGAAACTGCCGACAGACAAAATTGCACTCTCTCAGGTACACACACACCACAGCTCATCTCTGTCAGCAAACTCTAAATGCACAACAAATATAAATATGCATGCTAAAACGATGAAATGGTAATTACAATTATAGTGCAAAAGAGCATAGAGTAGATAATGGAGCTACTGCTGCT
>JABASC010004278.1:0-12155 GCA_019776185.1 Plutomurus gul | reverse complement strand
ATTATCGAACATTGTCTGAATAGCATGCTTGTCAAACTCGTTATTAAGGCAGTGCCAACTTGTACACGCTTCAGAGTTATGTTTTCCAAGGAGATTCTTGACTGATTCTTTTCTCCTGTGTTTACCTCCTGTTGATTTTTAATTAATAACCTTTTTGCTGTTAAGGAGCTTTATACATATAGTGATACATTACTACACTCACAGAGTACTTTTAGTGTAGAGACTATTATCGTCGCACTATGCCGAAGATAATAATAGTAAAATACTGAAGTCACAATCAGCGGAATTTCGTGTCATCATCCGGTAGTATTTTATACCAAGTCGTTAGTTAGTATTAGTTATCGGAATTGTATAAATGTGTAAATACACATTTGCGGGGTACTTTGCGTGTTTTTAATGGTTTATTCGTTTCTAAACTCAAATTTTTGCTCATCAATCTTATGCTACTGAATATTGCGTATAGTAATGTTAAGAAGTGCTGAGTGACGGAAAAAATACTGATGAAATTCGGCGTATACTTTTGAGTAGTAAAATAATTACAGTGTTAAGATGTCCACTCTGATACGTTAATTGGAGCTCGTATCTGATTCGTTCCCGGCTACTCAAAAATATTGGTCATTAACGAGCGACAAAATCGACTGTGTATGTGCTTACATTAAACTTTCCCTCTAACTATTTTTCCATTACTGCCTGCAAGTGAATATAACATTACGAAATCAATTGCAATCGTGCTGAATATAATTCAGTGGTGTCTACCAGAAGTTAGTCCCCATTTTGAATTAATTATGCGCTTTCTTTTCTTGTGCAGGAAGGAAAGTTATTAGTCATGAAGTTTTTCCATACGACAGCATGGACGACAATAAATGCACACAAGTCTAAGTCTGGCTTGTCTGTTTTCTCAAGAATGGGCGAAATGTTGATGTGTGTGTGTCTGCCTTATTGCTTCGCATTTCCTTGTCATCCAGTCTACATTGTCGCTTTCCTATGTGCATAATGTATCTATCTGGCTGTGTACGAAAACTCTCTCATTTCCATTATTTATCAAGATTGATTTTGCGAGTTAAGGCCCCTGCCAGAAGCACAATAGCCTATAATGCCTAGTCCGATTCAGAATGGAATGACGGAATGAGTGAAGTTGAAGTTGAGTTGAGTAAATAAAGTCAATCGAAGTTGAAGGGTAGGCAGTGGGCGCCGGCATATACTTCAATGAACCCTATTCCGGTTCGTACGTTATATTCTCAACAGAATCATGCCTGCTGTATGTTATAGCACATACTGAGAAGTTGAATGATGATTACGTTCGCTTTCTGAGAGCTTTGCATATACGTGGCTCTGAAAGTAGTGAATGAGTGAAACGTATCCTGTCTGTGTTATGCATGAATCAATGTATTCTACTTACTACTCGCCTAGCAGAATGTATTGTGTACTAGTAAGTATGTACGAGCAAAAAGCTCCCCGAATTCCCTCTCGCACACTTTCATATGTGTGCATTTTTAATTCTGTGTGCTTGGCCACCTTTCCTTTCCATCTGAATAATCTGAAACATGAAACATACTTGGCTTGAATTTGAAATGACTGTGTAATGACTTGTTTAAGCAGTACATATAAATTGGTAGAAATAGATGTGGAGGGGCTACACATTTATTTCTATCAGCAGCTTACGTATTTCTAAGAGTCCGCAGTGGTGTGTGTATTTACAAATACACAAAGACGTGGGGGAGCTGCTAGTTGATTATTGTCACACAGGGAGTGGCTGAATGAAGATGTAGCCATTGTGGCCCGATTTTCTATACTAGTTGATGGCTATGACTTAAGTCGGCCAAATTTAAAATGGGATATGCCCAACTTTTTTAATGAAATTTGGTACAAACTGAAGTTGACCAACTTTTATAATGGATTAGACCAAAGCTAAAAAAATTAAGTTACCCAACTAATTTAGTTCACTTTACTTTACCAACTTTCAATACTGATTGAAAATTGCATGTATTCCATGTATATCTCTAGATGAAGGAAAGAAAGTTTAAAAAGATGAACTTCATGTGCATTAGTTTCCCCGATAATCTGTCATGGTACTATTGTAGTAGGTCCTGGCACATTGCACATATGTGATATTCTGCTACACAACTGGTTTATTTTCGAGATTAACTATCGTGAAATCAATGCTACGATATAAGTTTATATAAAAAAGCAAGTAAGTAACTAATGCTAATGCTAAAGCTGTACTGGCTGCAATTCACTATATGGGAAACTTCAGCAGCCAGCTTGACTCAGCTAGTTAAGTTATTGCACTAACGCGTGCAAAAGAACAACCTCCATGCTTTTCCTTGGACCTTGGGAGAATTAGCCAAGATGTGCGAAGAAATGAGTAAAATTCCACTACACCAGGACAAAGCATAATCTGTATAAATTTTGAACAGAAAAAAATTCACGTTTTAGTATCTAAACAAAAGGTCCCTATTGGGGGCTACGGCTTATCAAACTTGTTGTAAAACATCTGTTGTTTGGGGCCCTTTAATTAAAATACAGGGAGACAATCATGACATTGAAAAATTATACTTTGGCTATATTGAATATTATATTCACAATAAATTGGGTAGTTCATTTTTCAAATTGGTCAGGAAAAAAGTTGGTAACATTCACTCAGTTTAAACTTGTTTCATTTAAAAAATTGGCCATGATTGCATTATAAATTGGCCCCGTTAAAATAATTCTGTATTTGATTTAAATGGCAATCTTGTTTCGGGCTTACTGTGTGGTTAGTGTGTTAGCCCCCCTCTACTCACCATGTAGTAAACATGTGATACTACATTGTGTAGTATTCTGACCGTGGTTAAATAATAAATACATGTGCATACTTACTATTTGCTTAGGCTTCCACCATTAACTACATTATTATTGCATGCAGCTCTCTCTACCTGTAATAGTAGTTCTACTATACGAGAGTGAACATCCTGAAATTTTGAACTGCGAAACAATAATTGTTGTTACTCTCTCAGACAGGCTTTTAGTTGCAAGTAGCACAGCACAAACGTTCACACAGTACACGCATCCCATTTCTTTACTGTCCGTTTCTGTCCAGAGAGCAAACAACATTCAGTTGTGACCAAGTCATATTAATCAAGTTGGAAATGATGAAATGAGTTCGAGGCGTGAGTCAACTCTAGACTATTTCGTTTTGCTTATGTAAATAGTAGTGGGAAATGAACAAACATGGTTAGAGCTGGCTGCTTTGTTTGCCTCCTGATGGAAAATGCCACTGATTGTCAGTAGCTACACACTACCAACACAATTTATCACAGTGCTTACTACAATGTCTGTACTACTATAGTAGAAAAGAGGAATAGAAATTCACAGTCATTTCAACTACGCCGTACAATGTCTTCTTGTTTGATGTATTGTATATACTACATGTGTTGCACCATCAAATGTCCTTCCACATTCATGAAAAGGCAGCGTGAAGAGCTACAGTATACAGAACTGTAGCAAAATTCGATGAATTAGCAGGACCTTGGAAAATGAGTGAATATTATTGACTTGGTGAGGTGACGTTTCCATTTCCGCAACAATCATCACACAGAGTGAGAGTTGCAATACGCTCAAAAACTGTAAACGAAAGCAGCAGACGGCTGTCACCACCATTTAAAACGAAATTCGCTGTGTATTGTGTAGGCGCGGAAGAGGAGGAAGAGTGGCTATATACACAAATGAATTTAAAAACTTTAAACTTTTTTAATGCTGTACTAACCACTTTCTTTGGACCTTTTAAAAGCCGGTTTATTGTACAATTGGGGTGTATATGTAATAAGACTCGTATTATACGAGTGAAGTTTTAACGCGGAGCACGGCATGCAGATAAATAGAGGGGCGGGCGTGGGCATGTTAAGAGGATTAGCGAAGGAGCAGCCGATAAACTGTAATGTAGTATGTGCTAGTGCGGCAGAGCATATACTTGTCATTTTCTATAATGGGCTAGTAGTATGGAGGAGTCTTAGAGATCATGCGAAAGTTAATGTATTTACCTCTAGTCTCAGTCTTCCTGAGTATTATAAACTTACTTATTTAGTTAGAGCGTAGGAGAATACTTATAAATAGTGTTCAAGAATGTAGATACAGAGCAGAGATTCAAGTTATAGGGAGCAACGTGTGTTCATTGCGATAAAAAGTATTCATTCAGCGTGACTACATGGATGGTTTGGTCTCTGGGAGAGGGGAAATGGAATGGAAATGAAGTCGTAGAATTTTTGACAGAAGGAATATTATGAATACAATGTGAGGAGCGTAGAATGAAAATGAAATTTTATGTGTGGCTCGAATTTGTTGCCGCGTGCATTGGTTGTTCTCTCTCCTATGTATTTATATGTGAATGCAGTCTGTACAAGTTGAGCAGCTCGGTTTTTTTTACAATAAGTTACTTTACGTCATGTTATGTATAAATAACTGTGTAGATAAGTTCAGTTCACTAGTTGGATGTGGTAATCCGGGGGGAATACACAATATTTCGGCCTTCGCTCAAACGATATGAATAAGACTGTTATTGCAGTTCACTTCACTAGGAAAACATCTCTTGCTTCACGATTGTGATAAAGAGTTTATCGGAAAAGGTAAGATCTGAGGTGGAAAGGTTTGCTGATTCTGCTAGTGAAAGTGCAACTACTGTATACTAGTTACATGTATACTGTATACACTTTAAGTATATGATTGTATACATGTAAATAAGGATTGAAATACAAGACATACGCAGTGGAAAGATAGATTTGCAGATGCACCACCACTAAAAAATGGGATAGGAGGGTGTCTGGTATTGGATTGGATTGAAATTGGAATGAACCCTCGAGATGGAAATATTAAAATTGATCAGAAGGAAACTTCTATTTTTTACTACTAACTTTCTTGGTTAGACCACTACATACCGTACCTATAAACTGTTAGACTATGCTTTAGTATAGTATATATCTATAGTGTTTATGTGCAGCATCTGGGGGAGTGGTTGTATAGTTTTATTCCTGCACTGTGGTACTATGAGTCTGACTGTGAGGAGAGTGATACTTTGTGAAAACCCAAATGAAAATGAAGGAAAGAATTCCCCACTGGGCTTCCTTCATGAAATATTTTGGAGAAAAACTCTCATTTCCTTCTATGAGAAGGATGATTAAGACTTTTTGTTTAGTAGCACCTTAGTTTCTCTGTGTACGGAAGATACACATTGTGCATATATTTGTGTGTATGTTGTTGCTGGAGGCGTGCACTCTTCTATTTATATGTAGAGTATTGCGTTTTGCAATTTTTTCGTGCATGTGAGGAATTTACATATATGGTACTGTACTCTAGTGTGTAACCGAAATGTAGGTGGAAAACGTAGAAGCTGACAGCTCTATGTAGTTAGAGTAAGCTGCTTTTCTGTTTTATTTTTTGTCTCGACGCTTTTCTCCTCTTTTTTTCGCTCTCTCTTGCCAAAGTCAAATGAACTTTCTTCCATTTCAATCTTCCATTTCATTTCTGTTTCCAGAAAATAGTTATTTCTTGTCATAACTTAACAATACATTGTATTTTCCCCTCACATTTTCCGTCAGACGCAGACAAGCTGTGAGAGAGAGTCGAAGTCAGTAGGAGACTATATGCTCTCACTCTATTCATGGCTTGGAGAAACGTAGCAATAATTTGAAGCAACAATGAAACAAGGAAAACGTAAGGGGTAATTTATTCATGGAGAAAAATGAGATGAAATTATGGAACGGGGAAAGGTTCGCTTTCGACTCGGACGTTTTTACATTTCTAATGTTATGACGTTGCCATTTGCTAAAATGCTATATGTATGTATATAAATGTTATAAATATACAGCATAGGAATGGTACTAGAAGAGTGAGTGAGCTATAGAGCAATATCTGCAATGGCTAGCTGATTGTGAGCGAGCTACTTGGGTGAGTTCACTTGGGTGTGGCACAAATGCCTAAGTACATCATACTACATGAAGCTTTAGGAAATAAATGTAATACTCTTATGGTGGCTATTCGGTTTCAGTGTCTGTACCATGTATGTAGATAATGTAGAACAGAGTATATAAGAACCTCATAATATGAAAAATGAGCTGGTAATGTAAGGGGACTCAATTTACCATTTCCTTCTGCTCCCTTCCTTTTTGACTTTAAGATTATGTAAATAAATGGAGAACTGAAAAATTACTCACACAATTGCACATAAATAAAACGATATGGGCTTTATATACTACATACTACATGTGTATTATGCTTACTGCTATTAGCTTTGTAGTTTGCTAGGTCCCATTTTTCATCTTGTTAAATCACCTACAAGCACTATTTTACTTTCACTTCACTGCCAACGATTTGCAATCAAAGCTTAACATATATACTTTATATGTATAAATAGGTATATGCTCCCTTCTCAGCTGAAACCAATCAAGCAGCTTTGACCATCTACTCTGTAAAAAAAGCTCTAATCGATTCTTTACACTTATGTTGAAAGGATTTTTCAATTAGCGAACTCGTCGTGAGTCAAAGCCTTCTCCTGCTCAGCTTTAGAATACAGGAATGGGGCGAGTTATGTGCTGTAGTCACTTGTGAGAGTGGAACGAGTGCGGACGATGATATGTAATACGAGTAGTAGTGGTTTAGTATGACGTCGATAAAATAGCGGAAAGAGTGGTGGAAGAGCGAGCGTTGATGTTGATAAGATCCGAGTGGTTTCATCATCATTCCTCTAACAGAGTACACAGAGTACCACCTATCCGTCCCTCTGGTAGTACACACACAGACTTTAGCGGAAAGAGTGGTAGAAGAGCGAGCGTTGATGTTGATAAGATCCGAGTGGTTTCATCATCATTCCTCTAACAGAGTACACAGAGTACCACCTATCCGTCCCTCTGGTAGTACACACACAGACTCTCATCTCTGTAGGCTTCTCTCTCTTCTCCTTTCGAAGACATTTCTTTTCTCTCCTTGTATTTATAAGTAGTGGCAGCAGTATTCTCGGAATGAAGCTGATTTATTTTGTTAAACTCCTCTTACTGCATGAGTGCAGATGAAAAATGTAAGTCACTCGGTGTGCCGAGTGACTGAATGAAAAGCTTGGACAAGAATTCCTTGACGACTCAACTCACTTCTCTACTAAACAGAAGTAAGGCAAAGGCATGGCAATTCAAGTGCAGTAGAGCCTCTCGAACCGTTTTTTCCTTTTTTCATTTCACTCCAATTTCTCAACTCCTGAGCAATCTTTTCTCCAGTCACAGACTCAAGTACTTACATTGCTTTTTTAGCTTTGAAGAAGAAGGTATGTCCAAATTCTCTGCAGTAGCTAGTACCCTACCATTCTTACGTACATTTATGCATGAGGCTTGATTTCTTCGTTGACTTTGTACTTAACATTAGTGGCTTGGCTATATACACACATTTTGCAAAAGACTCTGTGTACTTGTCTGTAGTATATAACATATATAAATATACACAGTTACTCTTGCTGCAGTATAATTCATCGTTGAGAGTTGATTCGCCCGCAAGTTGACTTTTCTGTAGTGAACTTCAACTTGTGCATTGAACTGAAGAAGTGAACGCCAAGAGAGAGAGAAAGAGTGTTGCCTCACAGATTTGACTGACTATTTGAGTGAGTGAGTGAATGAAGACGAAAAGAGCCGATTGGAGATAGAGATGGAGTGAAATGAGATGAGAAGAGGGAAAGCCAGAGACGCTCTCAAGTAGAGTAAGTAGGAAATCGAAAGCGGAATCGATTCTCAATCTGCTTTCCTGCCTTCGCTTTGGAATCTAGCATCTGCAGGTTATTTGGATTTCCTCGGTGATGTGGTCGTCTCTATTGTAAATTTATGTATGTACGTACATACGCAGCAGCAGCAGCAGTAGCACACAGAGTATGCATGTTGGTTCAGCTTAGCACAGCACTAGTTTCATTCTTGTGGAATAAACGCCCTTCCCATCCCAATTCCAATCTCATCCCGAACATACGATTCTATATATTTATACAGTGTGCTACTAAGCTCATTGCCTGCCACATTCAATATATTCAATATAGATAGTAGACGGAGAGATAGAGAGGATGATAGCTTTCACGGCTAACTCGTTGTTTCTTTTAGTGGTTACTTTGGGTCCATGTGTGTATCTGGTGCTTATGACAGAACATATTTGGTGCATATGGTCGTAGGGCAACTTTATCATTTGTGTAGACTGTGTAGAACAATAATACAGTGAGCGAGAGATGCTGCGTTCCATTTCCATTCTTAAGGCGTAAATAGGATGAGTACGCACTGGAAAGACGACAGAATGCGAATTCATACGATGTTGAGTTTTCCATTGCTCTTCGTAGCTGAGTTCACTGTGTTGTTGTGGTCCTTGTGGAAGATACAGGCTTGGTGGTGGTAGCCCGATAGCTAACTGTGCTACTCGAATCCACTTTGCATACATTTTCCGCACTTTATTCGTCTTTGTGATCTGATTTGGCGAATAGGGTCGAGTGTGTCGGGAAAGAGAGAACCCGTTATTGTCCCTTTCAATATGCACGCAGTGAACGCAACACAACTCAACCGCCTATAGCTACATTTTAACTATCAAAAGTGTACAGTAAAAGCTGTATCAAGGAGCTAGGGGTTAGAAGACCTATAAAATTACATAATATATATAACCACGAGCAGTCCCACAAGTTCGCATTGAGCATTTGCAAAATCAACTGGCGATGCGTACAACCAATATTGCACAATATTCATTATATGTACACTAAGCACGTATTTCCATTCCTTCGTATAATATGCTGTTATGCGATATGGGATTTTTTGAAAATATGTCTAGTAATGGCAACACTTATAGGGGAAACGAATGTGGTATGTGTAGTAAGTAGGTATTCTAAAAAGTTGTAATTATTCTGCGTATTCCACATTATTTAGGTTTCTTTGTGAATTTTGAAGTTGAAATTCCCAGCAGTTCAATATACCACAGTATAATCTGTTTACATGATGTTGCTCATGATTTAAATTAAAATCTGATAAATTTCATATACTACACTTCAAATACATTTATCAACAATATTAGTTCATCGTCTGTTGTACATATACATATAAAAGCATAATTTTTTTATTCGCTGTGTGCAGAGTATACTAATATGCATAGGTACACCATCATGTGGTTCAATTGTTGTCATTTAGGCATTCATGCAGATTGCGTAGCGTAACTTCTATTTTGGTGAGTTAAGGTTTTCTATAAGTATTTACTAGTTTAGGTTGTAAAAAAGTCAGCCTACATTTCATATGTAAATATCTCACAGATCACTTTCACGCTCTGTTATTGTTAATGGAGAATACATTTGCATATTATTCACGCATATTATTTGGACATATTAGGTATGCAAATTGAAACTCGTACACAAAGTTTTGTTGTGCAAAAGCATGCATACTTTTCAGTTATTTTAAAAATATTTTACTCGTCTATTGGTATTTCGGCGTGCAATGTTCTCGACAATTCACAGTGAATCCTCGATATCTCCTACTAAAATGTAAGGACCTGCTGTTGCCGTGTTTTATTGCATTGCATTCTGTTTTCGTTTTGTCTTTTTCCCTAGATCCGCTCTAGTCCTACACGTACAAGCTGCTACGTGTATTTTCTACATTGGTTTTTGTGTTAACCCAACTTTTCGGCGAGTGTGACGTGACATCTGACAATAGTATCCACAGCGGTACTACACTACACAAGTAACTTACAACAATACTGGAAATCGCAAATTCAACTCATTTCGATGCAAAGCTTAGAATGCATACTACCAGTGTAATATTTCTGTATAGGTAGGTATGTTTGTGATGTCCTGTCGGTTTCCAACCTACCTATTCTATCAGAGCCGTGAACAAACCAGTTGGACACCAAGACAAAAGCTACAACAAATCATAAGCCCTCCCCTTTTCGTCTACCAACCCGCACCCACTATTTCTGCTTCAACAAACCATTGACATTTACTTCACGTATTTATTGTACATATTTGAATGTAGAAGACTTTGCTATCTTTCACTCTGCAAGAATTAAGGTGTGCTGTCTGCATGGTCTTTTGTGCATTAGATTTTCTTCAACCGCTGCAACGGTTCAAGGAAATAATACCACGGGAGAAAAGAGAGGAATGGAAATATATTTGACTCTCCACACAAAGTTGCGTCAAACCTGTCTTGATTGAAGACATGATACCTCGACGTTTCACCAGCCAACCAGACATTCGAATGTTGTTTTCGAAACAGCCTCAATATTAGCATGCATGCATTATAACACGGTTGTGCTGTCCTATGTGAATTTGCACTGCATACTTGTTGTGTTGGATAGGAGCATTAAATGGGGAAGAGAAATTTGACTATAGTGAATCAGGCGATTGCTCTCTTTCGGATGTTGCTGCTTCAAGACACTTTGCCTTTGATTGTGCTCTGTAGTCGTCGTAGTGGCAGTAGCTTGGAGCATGTATGCCAATTCTAGCCAATTCAAATCTATGGAGTGTAAATACGAGATATGCCCATAATAAAACGCGAAAGACAAAGAGCAGAGTGCCAGCGAGAGCAACAGAGAACACAAGTCATGCACCACGAAAAGGCGATTTGGATGAAATGTGGAAGATATGACGATAAAGGAAGCGATATCAGTCGCTTGTTTGTTGAGCTTATTTGTCTGGCTCCGCATCCGTCCCATGCACAAGTTCGAGGAATAAACCATGTTCTATGTATGAATTCGACATTCTGGAGTGGATTCTACTTGACGGCAGCAATTTGATTGCAATTTTGGTTAGGCACGCATATTGAGGTTAGCCTGGCAATATTCTACATACTAGTATAAGATTCTGTATATAGCTTCTAGTATTCTATATAGTATGTACATAGTAGTAGATCACCTATTTGATTTCCTTTTTCTTGCTTTGTTATATATTTCCGAATGCTCTACTAGACTTTTACTGCATAAAGTGTGTACTTAATATGGCATTAGGTAGAATAGAATAGAATAGAATGTGGAGTGTGTGTAGCCACGGTGAAAAGGTGGTGGTGCACAAGTTGTTTGGAGACCAGAAATCAGCATGCTAACAATAGAGCAGCCAGGATTGGAGAGATGTGTAATGTGACTGAAGTGTAAGTCAAATTGATTGAAATCTGTCGACAGTTTTGTTTCCTGAGTTTGTCCGACTCCCTCATATGTCAATCTGTTTGAAGAGAAACGAGATAGAATTCTATCATGAGTTTTCTGGGCATACACAGTTCGTTGTTGCAGAGAGAATGAGAGGAGAGAGTCAAATTTTATACAATGAGCACAACAACCGTCGTATCGTTTGTAGTACATAGTCAGGAGTCACTCAGCTGTTTCGTTTTCATGCTACGAGTTTCATTAGTGGCTTTCCTTGTTTTGGGCTCACAGTCAGTGTAGTGTTGTTGTCGAATGTGTATACTCGTGAATTTGGGAATGTTAAAGTTGGTAGTTGTTACTGGTGAGTGTGTAGACGAGCGTTGAATTATTGAGAAAGTGAGGGCGGGCTTGCAGGCGCACGAGCTATGTATGTCTGCATTAAATCGCGTGGAACTGGAGTAATTTGCATACACTTGCATGCCAAATGGTGGACAGACTTGAACGAGTGAGTGAGTGAGTGAGATTCGGCTTTGACTTCCTTTGAGTGACAGGAGGCTGTAACAGCGGTCTACGAATGCCCTTCTCTCCGATTTGGGCTACTTTGTATTGATTGGGGCTTACCATTGAATTAAAATCGTGAACAGTTGTTATTTCACAGAATAGTAATTAACTAATTACACTAGCCGTGCGTCCTTCGCTGCTACGTTTATTTATTTACAAAATTGGTGAAAAGGCGTCCCTTTTATAAACATATACCTAATGCATGTTGATGAATAAGAGAGTACTAGCAGAACCTCCTCCCTCACTCACGAAAATGTGTGCTAAAAATGACGTCGATACATTTGTATAGATATTTATGAATTAATAATATTAAGAATGTTTAGATTTTAATTTTCCCTAATTAGTATATTCTTTTTTTCAAAGTGGGCATTTTTTTTGCTTCTTTTCCCTAAATTTTTAATGGTCTTGTCGAAAGCCAATCATCAAGAGATGACATCGAATATTACGAAAATAGTTTTAGTATCTTACTGCATAAAAATTCGTCAACTCCCACTACG
>JABASC010004277.1:0-12157 GCA_019776185.1 Plutomurus gul | reverse complement strand
TACGAATAGTTGATGAGCTTGCGATATTCACAGTTGTGTACAGCTTTCTTCTGCCCCACATTCACATAAAATTCACACGCAGACCAAATTCAATGCATAACTGAAATTCATCTTAAATGTGTGGGCAAATTGAATTAGCATTAGCTCCTTTTGCGTAGAAAACTCGGGATTTTCTATAAAAATTTGTTTAATTTGTTTTTTATGAAAAAACGTACATAGAATTTTGGTATTAGTAAATATTTGAATTCCTAAATAAGTATTTACGCCTTTACTAACGACAAATTACTGCTGAGGATGCCAATCTGCTCCAATTGCCGGAACGGACTGCCACTCTTATTTTAGCTACATACATATGTACACGTCCAAAACACATATTTCCTGAAAAATACTAAAAGTTAAAGAATTTAATGTAGGTATAATTACGGGTAGGCTGAACTGCACAGTATATAGTATATTTAAACTAGCATACGCAAGACTTTCATGTACACAGTCCCTAGAGTGATCAGTGAAAGTTTAAGTAGGTGAAAGTTCTATACAACTCGCGTTGCACTCACGACTATTGTAATGTTGAATCTTTTGGTTTTGCTTTTGCTGATGCAAATAAATACTTTCAGCATATTCTAACGAATTTCTGTCCCCGATTACCATTCATCAACAGCAAATTGATATATTACTTTAGAAGTATTGCATTTGTACAGAGATTGTGTAGCTTGGCGTCACTGTATTTTCGTTACGTAAGAAGTTACAAGTTACATGGCTTGTACCTTGTAATCATGACAAAGAAGTCGAACAATTGTAACTCGTAATCAAAAGAAAAGTTGTAACGTGGAACTTGACTTGACCTTTTAGTTACAATGCTGCCTTTCACTGGAGAGGGTCTAATTAGTTTTAGCCGTGACACAATATAAGAAATGACAATTTAATAATTTTCTCTCGATTTGTACAGCAATGAAGAGATCTATTCAGATCGAAACCCCAGTGATTTTTTGCAGTTTTAACCCAAAGATGGTCTAATAATTTTATTTTATGCAATTTACGCTAAGTGCGCATATTATTTAAATTCGTTCTTCATCGTAAAATAAAACGAAACCGGAGAACTTGTAACTTAGAATCATAAGGAAAAAAGTCAGACAAATGTAACTTGTAGCGAAAGTTCAGTCCGCATAATACTGCCATCACTGCATTTTAGAAAAATAGTTTGGATCAGTGGCTGCTGATAGCTACAGATACCTTTATTGCTGTAGTATTCCAAACTTTGTTCTAATTACTGATACCAGAAGACTATTTCAGTATAGTAGTATAACGGTAATTACGTCTTCAGGGATTCGTTTACTGTGAGATCGTGCTTTGACAGGCTATGACAGTCAATTATCGGGTATATGTAGAGAAATGATTATGGATGAAATACGGGGTTTGGGCTAATGGCAGGCATTCTTGTAGATAAACTGGGACTCTAGAGATGCATTCTGATTTATTATTTCCACAGGGCGGGCAGGGTGTAGAGGCATTGGCAATGGATATGGAAATGCAATATGTAGAACAAAATGGAGAAGGGGTGTACAGCGCTTTTTGAAGTCAGTTGTTTCAGTTGGTTGGTTGTTGTCACTAATTTAATTAATTGTGGTTTGGTTGTTGGATATGGTTTAGATCACTATAATATTATGAAATGGCTTGACTATTTTAAACTATTTAAATAAAATACATGTAAAACAACGAGCTTGATACACAGTGACATACACATATTTACACCTTTACACAGGTTCACTACTAGCAGCAATAAAAATAACAAATAATTCGAAATGTGAGAACGATTTCTAAAGTTCGATAAAATCATATTTTTTTGTGAAATCTATCTTTTCTTTTGGAAATATAACATTAGAATTACGTTTCACTAATATTAAAATAATTCATGTGAGACTGTTCAATATCACACTTACATAGGTATTTATGAGTTTCTTGTTCAGTAAATAAATACTGCGGTAATTATGAAAACACATGTGTTTACCTATTTTACCTCTTTCTTTTGTAGTATACAACGTTTTTTATTTATTTTGATTTTTATATATATATTTTTTTCAAATCTTCCGATTCATCTCAAATCGTGACTGATACTTGACTACAAAAAAGCTTGCCCACACAATATGGCTTCGGTAACGTTCTTAATTAATACCGCAGAGATTGGTTGCCGTCTATATTAGGATTTAGTAGTTGATAGATGTCGTAGTAGGCGTACATTGCAGAGATTGTAACACGATTTCAATTAGTATAGTAGAACAAGGAAACAAAGAAAAAATAGTGAAAACAATGATATTGCCTCTAAATAGCTGCCATCGAAAATGAATCAAGCCAACGTGCAAGTTTTGGGTGCCGAAGCAGCAAGCACGGTGGTCAATGCGATCTCTACTATGGGGATGGCTACTCCAGTGACAATGTCCTCAGCAACGTTGGCTGCAACGGTAAATTCAACTCTTACTTCACTTGTTGCTGCTTCTTCCAGTAATAACAATGTCACTACTACCAATTCTTCTGTTGTTGTTCCTTCGTCTACTGTTTCTTCTACTAGTAATTGTGGTAGTGTGAGTGCGGCTACTTCTCTTGCTACTGCTACTACCTCTGCTCCCATTCCGATTTACATGCAAAATAATAATAACAATGCCATAACCAGCTCGAGTACAAATTTCAATAATTCACTTGAGACTTCTGCGAAGACAACAACGTTTGGTCAGACTCAGACAACTGACACTACCACTAACTTAACCTGTAATGTTAATCATACGAAGGCTGGACCTTTGTCTGTGGCTGCGGACTCTACGACTGCCACTACCACTCCTATAATAATCTCTAAGACTGAGCCAACAGTATATGTTTCCAGAAGTACTTCTACGGATTTCAAGGTAACGTATAAACTACCCCGATCCTGTCCTCTATTAATTTTTTAAAATTCCATCCTGTTACACTCATCTCCCTGTAATAGTCGTCTTGATCGATTGTGAGTTTTTTTACTCTTTGTGTTACTACTTTGAAAACATCTTTTTCCGTTATCGTAAATATTTTTTTTGCAAGTTTTCTGTGTTTTATATTTTTCTACAAGAATGCATCCTTAGCCCTTAGTTAAATGTAAGACCCCGCGTACTTTTCGGAATGTTTGTTTGAAATCTACTGAGTCTCACCTAGTTTTTACTAACATTGACAATTTTTGTGATTTGTTAGATTTGACCCGAACAGCTGGAAAATCGTAGTGCTTATTTCAACACAATTTATTATTGCTTGTTGCATGCTTAATTTGTTTCAAGTAAGATTTTTACCTGGCATGGGGTACGTAAGAGTTTGACACAATGACTTCCTAGTTCGTAGTCTTTGCAAGAATGGCTTTATCTTTTCATTTGGGCTTTTGTGGGGTTATGTGATTACCATATTTTTGCTTTAAAAATTTGAATATTCCCACATTTAATATCTACTAACGGTAACCCCTTTGAGTATTTATTTATATTAATTAATGATTTAATTCCTATGTATATTTTTGTCTCCCGCAGGTAAACAGTCCTAGTAGTGGTAATAGCGTAGGAAATATTAACAATAATTCTACAACAACGAGTACGATGAGCGCGACTTCTACTCAATTTCAACAACAATTCGGTAAATTGCCGGTGCAGCAAGTTGGACCAAAACCTGTCATGCATCAAACAAATGCATACATCCCGTCAGCTGCGGCTCAAATTCAGGCGCTTGCTGAAGAGAAAAAGGCTGAAGAGGAAAGACTTGCAAGAGCTAAGGCTGAAGAAGAAGCAAGAATCAAGTGGAGAAAGGAGCAGTAAGTGTTATTTTTGCTGGATAAAAATTAAATTGTTTTTTTATTCCTTACAACATATAATTTCATCAATAGGTTTGAAGCTCGTTTGAAGGCTGACCAAGAGTTTGTACTGAAACCCGACTATGAGTCTTTTTTCCAGTCTTCGAATGACGCTATGGAAAGACTTGGCAAGTATCACATTTTTCGTGACAAAACAGAAATGAATTTCGAAGAATTTGATACAGGTAAATATGTGATGCAATGTAACGACCTAATCGTCAAGACTTTTCTTTTTTTATATGTGACTGCCCATTTCCCTCCTTTTCTTCATCACGGCGGGGTTATTAGTTGAGGTACAAGTCGAAGGAGCAGTGACGTTCACAGTAATGTTATGTAATGACAATAGCCCAGAAGTATTATCTTCTTTATGATAAAATTCCTCCTGCAGTTTCGCTCTAGCCAGATGTACACTGCTTTCGACAGAACTTAAATATTCTTCCTTTTTTTCCGGGAATAATTTTTGGTAGAATGACAAATGGCGGAGGCCCAGCCGCATTAGTCCCAGTGATGTCGGCTGTTCCCTGTTATTTGTATACATATTTACATGTGACATTAATTCCAAGTTATTTAAAGAGAAACCTCGAAAATTTATGTTTCGTACCTGCAAGATGGATCGTATATCATACCACAGAGCATTAATATGTATTTCTGATTGTCTGGAGAAAACTTTTTAATAATTTCAAGTAAATGATTATGAATTAGATGCAGATGCAGATCCTCATCTAAAAAAATGTCAGGGCGTCAAGTCTTGAAAAAACTCTTTCGGCTTTCACCATTCTGCGCAATAACCACTTCAGCTGCGCCACGAATTATTGGTTGTTACCAAAAATGTTTAGAGTAAAAAAATCCTCAGATTTCCATGTAAACCCTATGAATCTTGGTCATCAATATCTTCCATGATCGTTTGGGCAGTCACCCGCTCATAGTACAGTCCATCTTTGCACATTAATTGAATGTGAACGTGACATTTCTGCTTATAGCAATTGATAAATTCCCTGTTTTATTTTTTACCTTTACTGCATAAATGACATCCGCGTTCCTTACAGTTGACAATCAATGAGCATACTCATTGTATACAGTGATATGATGAATTTGATAGAATTTGATATGAATTTGACAGAATTTGCGGAAAAGTCTTCGTTACTTTTGGACAAGTTTTCTGGGATGGTACACAAATATCGGGGATTATTGCTGAAGGAATCCATGGTAAGATATTGTTTAATATTTTTCACCTTTTATTATTTGTATTAGTTTTAGTATTTAAAGCAAAATACTTTTGTAACTTTAGAGGGAAGTGAGCTGTGCTGAACGTGTGATGATGGAACGATTGTTTGTCGGGGTAAACAAAAGTTTAACTTGTTTTCATAATTCAATTTTTTACAAATATAATTTTGTATTATAATATACTATTTTTAAAAAACGTATCAAAATATTACAAAAAAAACACCATAAAGTGACGAGTCAAAAAGTGGTGTGGTTCATAAATGCATTGTGAATTTAAGGACATGACATATGGTATAAAGATAAAAGTGCAAATATCACTTATTGTGTAGTATTCTTGGCTCGAATGCATTTACATTTTAATTAATTAATAGTTTTTAAAACTTAAATTACTCTGCACTTTTTCACAAATAAAGTTTCATTAGTTTCATATTGCCTTCGGTAAAAGGCATATACTAATTTCAATTTGCAAGTCTGCAGTAAAATAAAGCTCCTTATAAATTTTGCATTTCAGGAAGAACGGGTCAAGTTTGATCATGACAAACAGGCTGTTAACAATGGTGAAAGTAAGATAACATTAAATTTCAATATCTATTAAATAGAATAAGGTGGTTGTTCTCTTTGCTTACAACTAACCATTGGTCAAAGCTCAAAATCTCACCTTTTGGCCTTCCATTTGAAAGGTGGAAGTTTATTTTCTCCACGTAACTAGTAAAATCAACCCAATTTAACTTTTGTTGCAGTTTTGGATCTGCCACCACCGCCCGAAAGCTGGTTACCAAAGATTCAAGACATGGTGGACTCGGAAATAAAAGAAATTGAGCGGGACTCGATAGCTAATCAGCAAGTACAGTCGGCAATCGATTCTATCATGAGTTTTGGTAATAATGATTTGCCCACATTCCCGATACCAGAAGAAGGAGAGAAGGTACTTGTCGTAAATGATTGGAAAAAACAACTAACCAGAAATAAATGAAATTGAAATACCTACAACTTTTTAACATGCTAGGTGGAGTACGACTCTTTTGGTGTGCCAACAAATAGCGCCAGTTACAGTGGTCTTAATACAGCCTCCTCTGCGGACATAGACGAAGCCGTTCGATCCATATTGGCCTGACCGGAATTCCACTTGATACTAAAAATGAACCAATTACTCGCAACTACCTACTTATGAATAAGCTCACGTCAAGTCACTACTTTAAAAGACAATGTGATCACGGAACTCGAAGTTAATCCAATTGCCCACCGTAGATGCCTGTGTTTGTGTTGAAAGGAAAAGTCGTTGGTCTTGTGTGTTGTATTGTGTACGTGTCGGTTCTAATTGTCGACATATTTAGAGACTCCGTTGATTCGGATGAAAAATGTATTGTAGTTGATCTTATTATATAAATTACGTTTTGTCATTATTACAGATATTCCGGTGTAGCTCCATTTGGAGGTAACAAGTGTGTAAATTTAAAAAAGTAGTAGTAACATGCGTATGAAATAAAATACGTACATCCTGTATCAGTAAATTAAGTAGCGTTGAGAAAGTTGAGATCGTGTCTTGTAATTCAAACAAAAGATATTACTTCACAATTGATTGCCAACTACACATGTGCATGGATGAATTGTAGTTGTGTAATAATATTGTTTACGTAAGAGTGTTAAGTAGGTATACGTGTTGATGTATTATGACTTGATTGTTGTTAAAGCACATGGTGATATATATGATAGGTATTATATAATTAGTGATGTCGTCTTTGTATTACACCACAATATGTAATTCTTTTTTCTTGTTACTGGTTGTTTTTATTGTCTATATTTTATGTGGTCGAAGGAATAAGCGGTACTTAATTCTGAATAGCTGTAGTAGAACTGGACTTTACAAATTGACCCCAAAGCTATTATTACACTGTTGTAATGTTAATGTTGGTAGTTTTTGAGAACTGCCAGTGATTTTGTTAAATACTAAATTAGATATGGATAATACATAACTGCGTCTAGACACTATTCTCATTTTCCGTGTAATACTATTTAACCTCAACGTAGTAATTTCCTCTACTAACTATACACTAAAAAGTTGTACGCTAAACCTTTGCGTATTTTTGTACCTATACATACGATCATCCTACCTGCCCTGCCCAAGTTTATTTACGTACCTCAGATAGTGTTCTACAAACAACATTACAGTTGTTTTATTATGAAAAAGTGTTTGATAATTGTTACTTAATTCCTACATTCATTTTACAAATATGTTCAATGATTTTTTTTGTATGTCCATATTGAACGTGGTCATCGTTGTTTGTGTGACTTGTTTTTTGTACTTTTGAACGAAGCTATATTTGTCAGTCTTACAATTGTTTACAGTGCAGACCGTAGGCATTACCGTTGACCTTATATTTATATGTACTCACCCTTCTATTTTTTGCAGTGTGGTTCTCTGTTTGTAATCAATCATATAAAGAAGAAAAACTATTTAATTGCCACAAAAATTGTCGCCAGTGAAACTAAATCTTAATTGATCATGAAAAAGAAAACTAATATTGAATTACAAGTTATCTATGAAAAATACTGCCGAGAAATTGTCTAAAAGAAAGTCGAAATAACACTATTATTATCTAACAAGGAATTGCATTGTAATACTGATTGAGATAAGAATCCTAAAACGTTGTTCGCCATACTATGGACTATTTTTAATAAACTTATCTCGTCATTTTATTCTGAATTCCACATTTAATACGAAACAAATTATTCCATACTAAATGGATAATTAAATTTTCATGAACCCGCATTCAGACTCTAAACCAGTTTGTAAAATCATATCTGTATATATATGTACGTGAAGAGCGACAAGGTCTACAATTTATTTTGTTAGAAGAAACATCCATCCCACTCATGTTTTCTTGGATTTGTCAAAAACAGTGTTTGATGAGTGCATTTGAAATCGATCGTGTGGTTTCAATTCTACAGGTCACTAAACTGAAGTGTGGATTCGGGATGAGAATCATAATCATGACTCGTAACAGTATCCCGCTTAGTATTACGGCGGCATTGACAAATAAATAACGAACCGATATTCTGACAACTTTTATAATAATTCATATATTTATTATCATATATATAATAATGACAATAACAACAATAATAAAAATTTAGCATAGTTATAATGCATTATAATTTCATGAATCATCGGGTATTTCAAAAGTCACATTAAAATGTCATACAAATGAGATAAATATGGAAAAGATCTCTTAAGTATTTGATACTTGAAGATTATCGTAAATCTACTGGTTTTAATTTATTTCTTAATAAAATCTGGTCTGGTAGCTTTTGGCTGGCATTTCATTTTTCATGTTGTGTTTGTTTTGCATAGGATTTTCTTTTGCTTTGTTTATTATTTTTCTCTCTATGTAGATTGGGGTGGTAGTATCAGTATTTTCCCTAATTAATAACCGTTTTGCACTTGAGTTGTAATAAAGTTATAGGTATGTCGGTATTATGTATATTACGTCCTCTAACAATTAAATTAAAGTCTCATAAAATCTCCACGATACAATTCAACAAACAGTTAGCAATTATGAGCATAGTATTTTTTTAGATAGATCGTGTTCCTTTGTCTTTCCTTGTATAGCTTAAAGGTATCTCTGTAATGGCTGATTGTATAGCGTTGGCTTGGTATAGGTTGGTATTTTCTAATTTACTACGTCAACAGATCTTACATCTGCCGCTCTACAGTGTAATGTGAAATGTGTATATTAATAATATTTCGTAGTTTCACATTACTACACTACATCATTTCAACAAACAATGATTAAGCTAACAAATGAAAACAGCAAGTTCAACGTAACATTTTACCAAGTACACAGTACAATCGACAATAATTTAACATTAACACACAAAAACAAGGAATCACCGATATTATCATAATAATTATTGCAACGAACGGTTGGTTTTCACGACGGTTGTGATGCAGTGTTTCTTTGTGAAGACTTGTACGTAAATAAAAGACAATTGACACATAATGTTTTAAAATTCGTAGATTCGTTAAGATAAAGTTAAAATGTATTACAAAAGTCAGTTAAGATAATTGTAATGAATGTTTGTTAGTGATATCCACGGAGTAATTCAAATATTGTTAGTGATCTCCACGGAGTAATTCAAATAGAAGATTGAAACCCGTATCCTCCGCTTTCGCCGTTAGCATTTCTTTACCCACCTGCGAACCAAACAAAAAACAATCAATCAATGTCCCCAATAAATCAGAACTGCATTATATTCCATATAATCAGACACACTACATTTATGCATGATCAAATTCTGCACATTATATATTTTCCATCACTTTCATGTAAATTCTGGAGGCTTTTTCGTTCTTTCATTCGAGAATATAATGTGCTCCTAAGTACACCATATATGTAAATAAAATACCGCAACCAGTTTTAGTACAGGATTGACTCTTTAATTATATAATCTCCATTCCAATTCCATTCGTTCGGAATAAGTGTACTTATTTTGTTATTTGCTGACGACATTGGTATATATGTATCTGTATTATTTTTTTTCTCTGGTGTCTCATATCTTGCCTTTTTCAACCATTATGCAGTGTGCTGTGGAAGTTCTCCACTTGCACGTAAATGTATACAGATAGAGCCTTATATTAGATAGATATCTATGAGATAGAACGAAACACTTACAAGATTGTAAGCAATGAGGTTTCACCCTCGCACACGCTTCCAATAGATATACAATCAGAGATTATAATACGGTAGAATGTCGCACTCAAATATATGTATACACGGCTACGGCTATAGACAGCAATAGGAATGATTGGCTTGGCTGTATGAGTGAGTGAGTGCGAGGCGGTTGGGAACCGTTATGGAAAATGCATTATTAATTCCCACTACACACAATGCATGATAATACAATACTCACATCCACGAAAATACTCAAACTCATCATCGCGTTTCAATGCTCAAGTCATTTCATTGCATTTTGCATGGAGTCATTCATATAGAGAGATAAATGCACACGTGACGTGACCCTTTCTACGTTGTAGCACGATAATGCCCACACATACTACGAAACGTACTTAAGTAAACATTCTTTGTGCAACTCCTATAGCTGTAAATTGAACGCACTTTTCATTCTTCAAGATGAGATTTAAAATTGAATTAAAAAGCCTTTGAAGAAACAGCATGGGATCCGATTGACTGCTTGCTGCATAAAACAGTAAGCAGGGACAGCCGGAGGCTGACTCCCATTTACCAACAGCCATAATATTCTTTCAGTCTTTGCTACACACTCGATGCGACTCTCTCTCAGCATTGAATCGAATATTAAATGCTTATGTTATACCTCGGCTTTTCTAACGACATTACTATAGATAATTGCCTGTTCCTATTGTTACATAATGTGCCTGTTGTTCGAAAATGATAATGTTACTGTCAACTGAACTGTACTTATCTTTACAATGTAGCCTCACGTTGTCAAGTCATTAGTAATCTTACACTCGTCCATGCAGATCTACCAAAGTTCTACTGCAAGCTTGTCTGTATGATGATCAATGAGCGAGCGATCATTCAGGAAGAAAATCAGCTCTTGACCGTACTGCATATAACATCGTACTTTTAAAAGTGTATGAACACAAACAAAAGCATGTACAATGTGTACATTGCACTTATAGTTAAATACTTTGCTTCAGACTCATTAATATTTATAGACAGTGCTTATAATATTTAGGTTTATCACAAGCTTTAACTGCCCTCCCACAAAACTGTTGTTGCATATTCATGCTTACTCGTTTTATTTACAAATATTAATTGCCTAGCAAGTTTTAAATGCTACGCACGGTCATTGTTCGATTACGCTTTACTTTGTACTTTAGATTCTAAATTACGTCTAAATGTAGGCTTTCACATTCGAAACTACTTACAATGTCACAATATGTAATACCTAGTACTTATGTAAATGTGGGGGTCACATTAATTTAATACAACTGTAAATTACATCACGTTGCATATCCACAACAGCATAATACACAGTTGCTGCGAACATAACAAAAGGGCAGCATTCTCATAATGTGTGAACTATTCAAAATTTTCCCAGTAATCTATGAAATGTGAAACTATTGCATTGTTCTGCGTGTACGTATCGACTAGGAAAGGTACCATGGAACTAGTGATACTATACGTAATGTACGCTGCTAAGATGTAAACATTGTAAGGTAAAGTAAATATTATTGTCCACAAAAAAGAGTTCGTGCGACAAGAGCAATTTTTACGTTTTTCTTGAAGGTTGAATGGACTTTGACTTGAGTATCTCCCTATAAAACGTTTAAATAGTATAAGCGACAGTATTTCATGCCAGAGACCCGAAAATCTGTACTTGAAATGAACCCCACAGTTTCAGTTCAAGTTCATTCTCATAACCTTATACTAACTACACAGAGATAAATGGTAGTGCGTATATTAAATTAGACAGTTACCTGACAAATGCGTTGTAGCTCTGGGATTTTGAGTAAAAGTTCTCCAAACTTGGACGGAGACTCTGGCTGAAATATTAAGCACAAATTGATTAATGTATTACAGACACACGAGACTTTAGATTTTTTTTCATGTCAAATTTAACTGTAACAGGACCCTAGTTCTTTTTGATCCTCTTTGACTTTTGGTGGACCGAACCGAACAGTCGATTAGTTGTTCGTTTGTGTTTTAATGAACAAATTGATCCCCGAACCCAAAAGTCACAATAGCGCACCCCATTTCATTTCATTCACCGAATTTAGATGAAATGGTTCTACCTCTAGTCTCTAGTGCACATTTAGTTTTAACGTGCTTGGATATTACAGGAATGTAAATGGGATGATATGTAAATAATACAAGAAAAAATCTGATGGACGAAACTGAATAAAAATCGCAAAGCACAACGTATGCATAAGGAGCGCATTTTAATTCTTATAATAAGCATAAAGTTTCCTTCATTTGCCAGAAATCTGCTTAAGATGGCCCTTTCAAAGAGGATTTTACAGAATTTTCATCTTACCGTCTACACTTGTCTGATCTTACTTTTGCTTATCCCTTAGTTTTCCAGAAATATAAAACAGTA
>JABASC010004276.1:0-12158 GCA_019776185.1 Plutomurus gul | reverse complement strand
AATGTTAACATATCTCCTGTTATCATGCTGTACACCATCGTTACGAAAGGACCAGTTAATTTGATCGCACTGAAAGCATGCATAAATTTTTACATTAACAACTGCAAATAAGACTTGATATATTGGTATAACGCTAAATAAGCTATTACCCAGCAAAGAACATCATGAAGAACCAAGAGAAAACCATTGTAAATGCCAGCAGTCCTTCTTCTGCTTTATCATTACCTGTCATTCGACAAGGGATACACGACAAGATCAGAAAGTTGGCAATTACAAATACTAGTTTTGGTGGAGCGGCCGGCTACAAGAACGGAAAATATCAGTACATCAGTTTTCTGTACTTGAAGTACGAGACCAGTATTTGTCATGAAAGTAATGCTGTAAATTTGAATTACCAATTGCCTGACAAATGTCCACAGTCCTTGATTTTTAATTTCACCACCCTGCTGAAAAACGAGGTAAGATATACACCCTGCAACCGTTCCCAACTCGAATCCTAGACGTATGATATCCTTAAAATCGCGGTATTCATGTAATGGTTGGTTTCTGTCCTTCGGTCTCAGATAAACGGCCGTGCTCATAACAAGTAAATGAATCAAAGCTGTACATACATCAAACGCTGATTATTTATGGGGAGACAGTGAGGTTGATCAGTGCAGCATTAGCATTATGTAAGTCAATATGACTCACCAATTGAAATTCTTTTGACAAATTGCATTTGGGCAAAAGTTTTCCATTTTTCTTCGAGAAGGCGTTGGATAATCCCACCGTCCAACATGTTCAGATGCTCTTCCTTACTTCCAGCAAGTATCATGAATAGCGCAGAGTTCCAATCTGAAAAGTTTATCACTTGTTAAGTGCATTGATGTGAAAAAATTAATTCGTTTGGCAAACTTTTGGTTTTTTTTTGTTACTTGTTCTTCCATCGGGTAAAATTGTATCCAGAGCATTTAGAGGATAGGCTGAACAAGTGATGTTGCTGTATCGCCAAAATTCTCGAGCACTCAACTCCAACATCTCCCTGAAGACTGAGGCTCGACCCAAACGACAAGCAAGTGTCAATGGCGTGAGCCCTTGGTCATTTATAATATCGTTGCTAGCCACAGTCTTAGGATGTCTTAAAGCGTAGCCATACATTCCCTAAAAGAAAACACAAAATCGTTATTTTTTTTATTCGGAACCTTCTTTGGTAGAATATATTTGCATACCAGCTGATCTGTGATGACAACCATGTGCAGAATCATGTTCCCGAAAGAATCCTGTTTATCAGGATCTGCCCCAACATCAAGCAGAAGATTGTAGACTGATTCATTGTTCGTACAAGCAGCCCACGCAAGCGGGTACTCTCCTAAATAGGCCAATCCTTCATAATCTGTTGTTTTAGACGGGCGAACTTTTTGTTGGTCCCTCGGGAGGAAAAAACTGCCTGTTTAAATTTAGATATCGTTTAAAAACCTTCATGTAAAAGAGAACCAAACTGGGAAACACATGGAATTAAATTCCATGTGCATTCGAAAAAGGACCTGTAGCGCGTTGCTCAATCTCACATCCAGCCTCCACCAGAATATGAACCTGGGTAAAAAAATCAAACTCAATTATAAGACACAACATATAAAACAATACCAATCATTGAATTATCAAAAGTAACATCAAAATGAACGTACGAGATCGTTGTTGGTATACGCAATGGCCAAATGGAGGGCAGAAGCTCCTAAACACAAGATTAAGGAAAAAATGTCAATAAAAAGTTAATATTTACGCTCATTTTACTTTGCAGTTTTTCCTTGTGCAAATAAAATCATAGGCAGCACATGCAATAGCAGATGGCTTTAAATATCATGATTACCCAAATGAAAATATAAAACTTTTGTATAAAAACTAAAGTGTTCCCACATGCGAGTGCTAAATCTGAAAATAACCGTCTTGTCTAGTTCTTATCAACGTTTTCGCAATATTTAAGTACAAAGTTGGGTGTAAAAAATTGCAAGTGCAAACTTTGGAAACGTACCAAGATACTCTTCTCCCTTCTCGACGACATCATGAAACCACAACAGATCACTTAAATTAGATTTAACACATTTATACAGCATACTTAGATTTACATCACCAATGTGCTAACCTCGACGACATCGGAGGCCAGTTTCGGATAACATTTAAGCAGAATCTTAGCAAGTCTCGTGTGGAGTGTCGTGTCACAGATGATGAGCACATGGAGCAGTGTCTCTCCGAGAGAGCCACGGTATTGCATTTGCCAACATGCCGGATGATCTTCCCAACGTCCCAGTGGATCCGTTCTGCTGCTCGCTTCTACTGGGATAACCACCTATTTAGTTTTTTATGAACATGATACTTTGTCTCTTCATCTTAAATTCGTATTCTGTGCAAGTGCTTAATAAATGTAACATTGCAGTAATGCATAAGCAAAATGAATATAGTGTATTGAAGCGAACATGTTTTGTGTTACGGAATTTCCATCTCAAATATTCCGTTCTGCTGATTATCTGTCCTTTGCCGTTATTATACATCAGAATGCCGAATTGTTCCCTAATGAGCTTCTCTACTTCCAATGCCCCACCGACATTGTACGCGTCCGGTAGTTCGCCACCTTTTTTATAGTTGGCCAACTTGTACAGGAGACATTCATCGTCATTTGATGCCTAAAATTACCATTTTCATGAAATCACATTCAATGATATAATATTTGTACAATGGAGACGTTGCTCTCTGTGGGATTTCTCCAAAATATTAACCTTTAAATCAAGGCATGGGTAAAATCTAGTCTAAATGAAAATGAAATCTACGTGAATCGCAATTTCTCTATTTTACTGTGAAATTTAGAAAATACCTGTGAGATGACTCTATCTAGCACGGAACCAGGGTCAATAGTTTCATTGCGTCCAGCACAATTTCCCATTTCTTTTTTCTATTAGTGTAGTACGCACTTATTGTGTTATAAATTATTTATGTGTATTTAATGTACAAAATGTATGTATCATAAGTAATATTTTGTTCTTTTATTATCAGTTCACTTGAATCATTTCCACCGGTTGATCTTTTACAATATTTGTATACGTAGTAGTAGATTATGCATAGAATGAATTAGTGGTGATGTTGTCGCTTCGTTACTTATAATAAATGTGTTTCTTAATAAGATAAACGTAAGAGAAGAGGTCATTTATAATTATTAACGTAGTGTAAATACAAGACAAAGTCACAGATACAGTAGAGATTCGAAAAATGATTTTCTCACTCAGGTTAACAGTAATAATACTCAATAACAACAACAAGACGGACATCAGTTCAGTACTGGATCTCTGAATGGCACAGACGACGCGAGACGATACACCCACTCAAATTCACAATCAGTAAATTGTGTTATACAATAGAATAGAGAACCATATATTCACAATGAACAGCACTTTTTGGATTATTATCACAAATGACATGAATTACAATTATAATATACGATTCGGTCCAATCAGTGTCGCAAATACACGTATTTAGTACGAACAAAAGTCAATTAGTCAATAAAAAAAATCTTTGTAAGATAATTAATGTTTTCCGTATTAAGGCAAAATAACAATTAAAATCATGTACACACTTATTGTGCAGTGTATTGTAAGTCCCACTTGAAGTAAATATTTTAATCCTTTATAGTAAACTAAGAAAGTAGACCAGGCAAACATTTGGTACGAATGTACACTGGGTATACTTAATTGTATCTACATATTTATAAGAGTTAACACAATATTATTAACGTTCGTGCTGAATTTATTAGATGTTGGGTCGATGTTTCACCTAATTACGATTGTAGAAAGGTGAGTCATGTCACAATAATGAATCTACACTCATAGTCAGCAAAACATGTAACAGGACCTACTTGCGTAGGTGTGATTTTTCTAGGGTGGTTCGATGAAAATTTATTGACAAAACTTGGCTTTTCTATCAGGTAAGTTACATATTACGAGGTATAACAAAACAAACATAAGAAGACAGCTAGACAATGGGCATTGTGCTTGTAAGTATGTATGTATATACTGAAAAAGAGTTGTGTAATGCGCACAATAATATAGTAGTTAGAATAGCAAACAAATCTGACCCTGAACATTTAATGGAGGATATGTGTGTACAAACAATTGCGGTGTACCACTAAAACATGCGATGAAAATAATAATGAACAAAGGATCACTTAGCCTCCTAGTGTACAATAATAATAACATAATATAGTAAGCAGTTGTTCACAATGTTACTTTGCTTTACCTGCCGAAAAGAACACTTGAAACTGACATGTACTCCAATAAAAACGTAATATTGTGTCTCCGATTATTAAGAAAAGAATTACTTTTCGCTCTCCAAACTGAAACTGTTGTCAATCTCAAGGTCATGACCGTTTTCCATCTGATTATTAGAGTTATTGCGGGTGACCTTATTTACCAGATTGTTAATAAGGTCATTGTTGTGGCTGTCATTATTTGAACTATTTGATCCATTCAAAACCGACGAGTCCTTCAGATTGCAACTTTTAATATCTGAATCGATTTCCCTGAGCAGTTTGCTCAATTTGGAAGTTACCCTGCGAGAATACTCGGCCTTTCGTCCCACATCCGATTTATACTCGTCTGTGATAAGCTCCTTGAACAGGGGGTTCGGATTGTATTTATTTAAAAGCAGATTGGGTGATGGAGAACGCTGACCTCCACTTCCCCCAGAACTCGAAGAGATACCCCCAGAAGTATTAGTTCCTGATGAAGCGAGTCCAGACATGATTCCAGAGGTTCCCATTGAGGATGAGGCAGAATTCACTTTGCTCCCGTTGCTCTTGTGGTTCCCATTGATGGACGACTGTCTTGACGGGGAGGGAGATATCATTTGACGAACGGCAGCCGAGGCAGATGCAGACCGTTTCCTATCGAGAGAATTGAAGCGATTGTAGAAACTTTTCCGGAAAATTCGATCACTGACACTCTCCTCTTCGTCCAGAACGGACATTGCACGTTCCTTTGATTGTTCGGTTCTCTCAGAGCACACTGAAGATGAGTCATAGCTATCCGACACTGAAGTCGGTGTCAACGGACTCAATCCCGTGTCGTCTCCGTTCTCAGTGGTAGAATGGTTGGAAAATGTGTCCTGGATATTAATTTCCGGCAGAATAACATTCGCCAACTGTTTGGGACTGAGTTTTTCCACGTGGAGAAAGCGTGTCCCCATTTGTATCTAATCTATCGTGTTTGTCCCCATTTGTAATAGTAACATTGCTTTGTCTCTGAAAACGGGGAATGAAAGATAATGATGTAGCAGATTTTCCATTTGTAAGATTCCCACCGACGACACCATTTGAAGAAGAAAATATTCCAAGAGAGTGAGGTCGTCTTGGTTTGCCTTCACCTGGTGCCATTACCACTGGCGGGGGACACTCGATAACGGCTTCTGAAGTTGCGACTGCAACACCATTATCAGTTGCAATAATGGCAGATAGGCAAAGTATGGGTCACTACACTTCGTCTTTTCATTTGAGCCACTTCTGCAGATTTTATCAATTCCACCGCATCCTCTTTAATGCTGTTCATGTCGGTTACAACGGGAGATTCTACATTCGGCTCTTTGTGACCATTACAGATGGGCTGTGCGGCCGGTGTTGGGGCTGCTAGACTATTAGCAATGGCTTTTGTCACTTTAGGCTGTGAGGGAGATTCTCTGGGAAAAGAAAGTACGCTGTCACTTGCAGCTCCTGCGTACTACTGACTGCACTCTTCTGCCGACACGTGATGCTGCGTTCCCCGTCGGGGGCTTTCCACTGGGGATACGAGAAAATGAATTATTTTGAGCTAATGGTGTGTTCGTATTCTCTTCAAACTTTCTAAACTTTCCCAGCATGAAATTTACGGTGCTCGCCCCAAACTTTGACTTGGGTTTCTTTTCGGGTGAGACTGCCCGCTGTAATAAAACACTTTCACTCACTTGTTTCCCGTTGATTTCTTCTGTGAGACTGTCCTCACTGACTGAAGGCTCTGGTGTGTCATGTGGCGGCACAGGAGATTCTGATGGGGATGCATGATCCGTAGTGCCATTTACCAACGGCTCACCTTTCTCCTTGCTGCTTGTCGTCAATTTTTCCCACTTTTTCTCCAAACTCTGAAGAAATTTCGGTTTCGATGACCCCTTGGAAGAAGATTTGCATTTTTCCGTAGAACTCGATTGATTCTTTTCACCACCACCTTCGGTTGACTGCTCTTTGGTAGGGTCCTTGTCTTTCTCCTTGACTGATTTCACTTCCGAAGCGGGGGGAATTTCCCTTGGCGTTGACTTTCTCTCTAGAAAGCGTGTGATTCTGTCTACACTTGTCGCTCGTACCTCCCTCTTCAATTTCGGAGTCGACGGGGGATTTGTCGCTGTTTTATTATTACCATCACTAGCATCTGCTCGCATTTACATTTGTGTGGCTGTTGGCAGCATTCGTATTTGCACTGGAAGTAGCAGCTACCGTCACATTCGTGTTAGTTTTGGCAGCAGTCACACTGGTATTAGCTGAGACAACATTTGCATTCGCGTTCACGTTAGCGGGAATTACATTTGTGTTGGTATTGGCAGCCTTTACGTTTGCATTTTCAATAATGGTATTGGCGTTAGTGGTGCTTGCTATTGGCGTGGGGATATTCGTCGTCACACTTGCAACACTGTCTGGTGGTGGTGGTGGTGGTGGTGCGTTACGTGCAATGGATTTGGACTTTTCCGAATTATTATTATTATTGTTATTTGGGAAGCTGGAGATACTCAAAGGACGATGCTGTTTTATGGACACATTCGGCCATTTAGGGACACAAGGGACAGTTGTGGTGGTGGGTGAAGTTGCTTTTGCTCCGACAGCTGATGTATTAGCAGCAACCTCTTCTTTATTAGTTGCGGCGGGAGTTAACTCTGTCGGGGAAATTGTTGCTGATGGTGGGGGACGCACTGTGGTATCTTTCACATCGACAGGACTGAATGATGGAGGAGATACTAGAGGCGACGGAGTGAAGGACACGTTTGCAGATCTCTCGGACGGGCTAGCCTCCGAGTTAGTGGTGACAGTAGTTTGATTGGGGCAGTAGACTGTGTCGCAATTGATGAAGCTGGTCTCGTACATCGTGTTAGGCCTTGGTGGTGCGTTGGCGGAACTGTGCTGATGAACTTGCTGGCTAGGATTAAGCAATTGGAACCTCCTCATCTCAGGACTAATGTTGTTACTCAAACTATGGTAAAACTGATGGTAGTTATTCATCTTTTCTTGCACACTCATTTTAGTAGCACTACCATTGTTACTGTTGTTAGATGTAGCTAAGGAGGAATTTGACCCGCCGACCCACCCATTACATTCCCCCGTACTAATCCCGGGTCCCAAATCATTTTTTGAGCTATTGTAGAACAGAGGTCCGACAGACCTCTCCCTCTCTCTGTCGGGAGTCTCCCGACTAATGGATCTCATTCTTGCTAAGTAAGAAGAGCCACTTGTGTTATTAAATGATGATGGTTCCAGAAGCCTTGAGGCAATTCCGCGCACAGCACCAACCATTGAGTCAACTTGTGGAGACATGGCCGTTGAACTCGGGTACTCCCTGTCCCGGTCATTGTGACTGTAGCTCCGCTCGAAGCTCTTCAGTGATCTTCTATGGAAGGGGAGAGTGTGAGTGGAGGTGGGCGAGGCAAAGTCCGTGTTGCTCATCGTTCGTCCATATTGACGACTTGTTGGATGTGGGTGATATCCCCCGGTGGTCGATGAAGAAATCGACGAGTCCCCACCATCCGACCTTTGCGAATAGAATGATGGGGATGACCTCCTGGCACTTGCTAGATTCAATGGAAGAGATCGTACTGAATTTATCTCTCCAATATCTGATCTCCTTCCGCCTACTCCTCCTAAGTCTGCAAAAAGCCAAAGAAATAGACTCTTTCAAAGAAAATTCTGGGATACACAAAAGGGTGACTTGAGACAATGGAAACCAGTACAGAACGAAATATATATATAAAGATTAACAGGTTTGTAAATAGTAGGTATAAATTCCTAAAAAGGTATGTACTACTTGCATACAAATAAAAGGTAAAAGTATAAACATTTTCAAAAAAATACATATATAAAATAATATCAGGCTCATATTTGTACACAACCGATAAGTAAGGGGTGACTTGGGACAGCACAAAAATGCCAGAAAAGAAAAGAAAACTACAAATGAAGGAAAACTGGAGCAGTTGGTCCCAAGAGAAGCCCCCAACGGAAGTACTTTCATAACATGTATTGTCTTGTGTTAACGATTATACAGTTTAAAGAGTGATTTTTGTGGCCGGTAGATAGATTACAGGGTAAAGTGCATTAGTGTGGTGTATATCGTGGGTAGTATATATAATATAGTATATAGAAATAGATTCAAGAAACGCATATAATGAAAAAACTTAAAGATTTTGATAGGATAAAGCAGAATCTACTTTACCTAGGATTATACATAATATTAATGAACAGATTTTGTAAATGATAAAGAACTGGACCAGACCAAGTCCCAAGCCACCCCTTTTGACAATGTTTGAGAGAAAATGGAGCTATGTGTATGTCTTGTCTTACTACAGAAAGAGTTACGGCTGCAGTCAATCAACAGTGAACAGTCAAGTTCGAAGAGGGGAAATACTTGAAGAAATGCAAGAGTAGAAGAAATGTGCGTATATATGTGATTTGATGAAGAATGGTTGTTGTGCTACACATACATAGAAACGCAGAGATACGGAATCTAGTCTTGATGGAAACTGAATCTACAGCTCAGGCCAAAGGTCACATCACAACTGTACCAGCCAATCATACAATGCAACACAGTAAATAAACTAAGTATATACTCTAATCAATAAATAATGGAGTGAAATAATAAAATACATGTAGTATATAGAGGTACAGAGAGAAACGATACGCAACGATACATACAATGATACTATTGCATACTACAATGAAGAGAAAGTCAACGTAAACAGCATATAATCAAAAACAGACAAATGAAAAACCAAACAAAATGTGATTGCATGCCAAATCTTTCATACAATTTGGACTCTTGAGCCTTTCTTCTATCTGCAATACAATGAAGTATAACATAGACAATAAATAATTTAAACAAAAAATCCTAGCCTACTAAATGAGGAAACTGCATACTAACGATATGACAATATCATTTTGTAATAATTATCAAGTGTAATCATTAATAAAAAATGTACCAATCAAAACTACAGGTACATGCAAAAAGTATGTAGTGTTGGCAATATTCAACGCAAAAAAATAAGAAAAAACACAGCAAAAACATAAAAGGTAAGACAACCGAAAAGTATGTATTCAATATGTAACGCGTCGTTTGCATACTGTTTTTTGTCGTATTTGCAATCATTTATTTCATAACTCTGAACAGAAACAGAAGAAATCCAATCCAATCAGTTACCAAGATAAGATTTTCATTCTATGTATATATTAAGTATATACTAGTAAAAGTAAAGTCGAGCACCACGGACAGTACACAGTACACAGAGAGGAGAGTTGTGTGTTCACTAAAGATGCAGAGAGAAAAGTGAAAGTAAAAATTAAACTGAAGGAGAATCATAAGGACAAGGAGAGAAAACTAACACGACATACTAAATGAACATGTTTTACATCTGTGATACACGTTAATGATAAAAAAGGATTAAATATCAAGACAAGTCACGGGTTCCGATTGCGTCTCAGTTTGTTATTTGGAACGCGAGGCTGACACAGACTCAGACTGTTGCTCATCTCCGTCCTCCATATGACCATCATCATCGTCGTCAACCTCAATCTCATTCCCAACATCATCTCCCTCCTCCTCCTCGTCTCCACCACCATAACCATCGTCATTGTCAATCTCATCGTTATCATTCTCATCGTCACCATCATTCTCATTGTCATTACAATCATTGTTATTGGTGGAAGAGGAGGAGGAACAAGAGTTACGTTTAATATTGATAATAACAATCTTCTCATTCTCAGACCTATTATTATTAGCATTATTATTACTACTGTTCTGGGTCAACTCACTTCGCGTAGGGGCATTGTGTGATGTGGCAGAGGCAGAGTGTGAGTCGCTGTCTCCAGACAACTCCCGGCTCAAACTTCTTCTCCATCCCCCGGCTCCAGGGTTCATTGTCACAGTGACGGAAGGCTCACGGGAAAAAGCACGGTGGTGATTCATCGAGTAGCTTCCAGGAGTTGTACTTGAGTAGGATCGTGACTCTGACGGTGCTCTATAAATATTTAATTCTTTATATTGTGGTGTAGTCAACATCACGGTTACCGAAAAGTTGTCCAATTTAGTCTAACTTTTTGGTAGAAAGCATTTGCGGGAAAATTCGGTAAACAATAACTTTTAAATACAAATTTCTACTGGTTTACTTACCACATTTTCCTAATTTTTCCCAAACGACAAAAATTATTCATAGTTCTTGGTTTTATTTAAACAAAGATAATTATTTACAAATAGTACTAAACGATACTAGTGAGTGAGTAGTATTAACTGACCTAGTCATAAATTCCCGCAGTGGCGAATTTACCCCAAATAGCAAATCCTGGAGGGTCGCTTCCAGTTGAGGCCCAACTAGGTCCCACACTATCTTCCCTATTTAGTCTTCTGGTGAGGTTACGAACTCTATCAAGGAGATTAGAAAATAGGGACTCAGCAGTCAAAACTTCAAATGCATCTTCCTCATCCTCTTCAGCGGATGAAAAGGAATCACTTCGGTCCAACGGCATGTCACTGCGTCTCATCCTGGGTGAAGGGATACAGTACAGCAAGACTCACCAATTATTCATCGTTCAACGCGTCAAAATCTTAAAAGCATCATTCCCAAGACCCATAATAAGCCGGCTTTGTTAGTTTACCACTACACTAAAGCTACACACACTTACCGGTAACGTTTGAACGTGCCCCCGGTCGAGCTGGTGTCCGGCTCATCCCCTTGACTGCGACTTCGTGCATGTGACGGTGGCAACGAGGAGCCACCCACAGCAGAGCTCCTACGACTAGTCGAGGCGGACACGGACGGCTCATCGTCCAAACTAGAATCACTCAGCAGGCTACTGTAGCGCTTTTGCCTTCCAAAGCGTCCTGAACGAAGCCGGCTGTCCATGCGGAAGTCATCCTCAGCCATTGAAGACAAACTGCCTGCAGAAGCTTCAGCGGCAAGTTCCTCCTTGGGAGTCACTGTTTGCCCACTCTCTTCAATTTTGATTGGAATCAAAAATTCCCTCGGAGATTTCCGAATTGGCTCTGGCTTCGGAAGTGCCATGCTGCTCTCAGTGTCTGAGGAATTTTGTCGGGAAAATGTGGAATTTGTCGAGTCCATCCTCTTGAAAGAGTCGAGACGGGGTGGCAACCGAGGGATTTGCGTATTTGACGTGTTTCGAGAAGTAGTTCCACTTGCACTCCCTTGAGAACTGTCGTCAGTCAATTTTATCGGGATGATTCTCTCCACAGAAGCGGCAGCCGCGACGGGAAATGATACTTCGGCTTTTTGGGTTTTTGGAGATGGTTTTCCAGTCTCTACAACGATTTCAGATTTTATCGGACCAGGTGGTAGTGTGGGAATTTCCGGTTTGTTGCTAACAAGTTTCGCATTACGTGGCAAAGTGGAAAACTTTTTGTCTTCGTTTAATCCTTTGTCCGCTGAACCGGAAGTAACAATTTTAGTAATGACGGAGGATATCTTCTTGGCAGCTTGTTCCTTGTTCTGTGGTGGAAGTTTGGTGAGCAGTTTAGTTTTTTGCTTCTCATCATTGGACTCTGATGCAGTTCCAGGATCTGTGGAAGTTTCCTGTGGGCTTTGGAATGGTGATGTAGTTTTTCCCTTCACAAGCATCATGGCCGTCTTAGGAGCTCCAGTACCATTGTCCATAACCACTGGCTTCATTTGTTGATTCGGTTCCGCTTTGGTAACTGGTTTCATAACTTTGACAGACTTGATGGACACTTCGGTTATAGTGGGCGTGGCTTGTGAAACTGTGGACACAGTTTTATCATCTGTAGTTGTGGTCGTGGAAGCATCTTCACTCAAGGTCGAAGGTTCAGGTGAGTTGACAATTTCCCGTTTGTTGCTTTCCTCTTTATCAACGATTGGCTTCTTTGCCAATTTTGGTTTCTGTTTTG
>JABASC010004275.1:0-12158 GCA_019776185.1 Plutomurus gul | reverse complement strand
CAATCCTTAATAAACCGTATAGTGAGTGAACCTACGTTTACATCTGCACTCAACAATCTGTCAACTTTGTGATTCAATTTATGTGCCTTACTTAAATTAAAGTGACATCCTATTAGTAGTGCCCTCGACCTCCAACTTGTAAAAAGAACGAAACAAATTGAAGCAATCATTATGTAAATATAATCAACAATTCATACAATCGTAAAATAAATAAATAAATAAACAATTCAAATATAATGCATTTACTAACAACTAACTGCATGTAACTAATTTTCATCAATTTTGTTGTAATTGTTTAGGAAACAATACTTGTGGACATTAAACCTTTTTTGAGTTTCCAAGCAATACATGCTGACACCGTAACACGGGACATGAACGGCTATGAAAGGAGACTCATTCGGTACACCCGGCGTAGTGCCTCTGCGTACTATACTTCGGAATTTTCTTAATCTGGTTGAAAATTGTGAAGCCAAGAGGATTGGGGGATTAGATTACTACGACAAAGAATTTCAGGTAAATGCAGTCAATAAAAAGATTTAAAAGGAATTAGCAATTTTTAATTTTGCAATCGGGGTCAATGTAGGTAATTCTATTCTCCATTGATGACCTGTACACAAAGAAATTTTTACACTTTTAACTTAAAAGTTTTGGTCAGAGTAAGACAGCGTACAAATGTAGCCGCTGTAACCTGACAGTTATCGGCTGAACGATTGAAGCCAGCGGCTACGGTACACTTGAGACATATACTTTACATAACCCTATTGGGTTTGGTTGGGTTAAGTTAGGTTAGTTGATCCATTGTTTATATACGTGCTTTTTGTACTGGGCAACCATATAAAAGCACGTAAATAAACAATGCCTCAACTAACCTAACTTAAAAAGAATAAGTTGGTATGGTTGGTATGGGTTGTGTAGTATATCTCAAGTGTTCCGTAGCCGCTGGCTTCAAGCGTCTGCTGGCTTCAAGCGTCCAGCCGATAACTGTCAGCGGCTACAAATCTGGCGGCTACAGCGGCTACATTTGTACGCTATGTCTTACTCTGACCAAAGTTTTATGTTTTTAATGTTTTGAAGTTCAAAACAGCAGTATAGTGATAAGAATAAAATATTTCAATACAATTAACAGTTTTGATTTTTGGATTATTTATTTTTGCAAAATCGGAAAACAAATTAAGTAAACATTTTAATAAGTGTAACCTCACTTGGTTTGTTTAAAGATGTAAACTAATTAGGAAAAGTGTTTGCGTATCGAATATCAATCTCCATAAATGAATCTTAATTTGCTTTCAGGAATTGAAGCTGTTTAGTGAAGGATTAAAATCCGATGATGAATATTTGTGTAAAGAAGGAGAGAAAGGTGTAAATCGCAAGAAAAATCGCTACAAGGATATTCTACCATGTAAAATTTCTTTTGTCCTCGTTTTAAGTCTATATTTACTTAAAGAGTGTATTTAATGAGATTAAAATAAACGTAATTTCAGTTGACTACACGAGAGTAATTCTAAGTGACTACGGAGACGTTCCAGGAAGTGACTACATCAATGCAAACTTCATCAAAGGAGCCAGTGGCTCCTCTGCATACATTGCTTGCCAGGGACCCCTTCCGCACACTGTCAATGATTTCTGGCGAATGGTGGTCGAATGTGAAGTTCAAGTTATTGTTATGGCGTGCAACGAACAGGAATCTGGAAAGGTTTGTCTTGAGGCTTTCTCGTTAGAGATCTTGTAATTGCAACTATGAATTACTGCTGTGTAAATGTGTTTCTTAATTTGAAAATAAATTTCTCTAAAGCATAAATGTGAAAACTATTGGGTGGAGGAAGATGGGTCGGAAAGGCAGTTCGGACAGGTAACTGTCTGGCTAAAAAAATGTCGTAATGTATGTCCCGACTTCCTGGTTAGAACGATGAGAATACGCTTCAGTAATTCTGTTGGTGAGATGGGTGAGTACCCTGTTAACACTTGCAGTATATTTTGAAACATTAAAATTTAAACAACTAACACAAATTTGAAGTATACTTATTATAATAAATTTATATCTATAATTGTGTTGCAGAGGAACGCAATGTTTGCCAATTTCATTATTCGGCCTGGCCAGATCATGGAGTGCCGACTAAAGTGAGACCACTATTAGATATGGTGCGACTGATTAGAGACTGTCAAACATCTGAAACTCTTCCAGTACTCGTTCATTGTTCTGCAGGTTGTGGAAGAACAGGCACCATATGCGCTATCGACTATGTTTGGGGACTTCTTCGTTTAGGGGTAAGCTTTTGGTGATTGCGTTATGTAAACGACACAGTGTTAAATAAATTGCATTTATTTTTATTTAATGAATAGAAACTTACACCGACGTTCAGTCTTTTCCAATTGGTAAAAGATATGAGGCGACAACGGATTGCAATGGTGCAAACAAAAGATCAATACATCATGGTTCACCGCGCAGTGAGAGAATTGTTCCAAGAGCAGCTTAAAATTATTGATGCCCATCCTTACGCCAATGTTGACGAAAATGGGTTACCATTGCAGATTAAAGATGAACTTCAGGAGCCTACTTATGAAACCATTGAGTACGGAAAGCAGGATTCAACGTATAAAGATGTGTTGAAGCCGGAAGTTGGTAAAAATGGTGTTGGTGAACTTCCTAAAAGTGTGCCATCAACTTCTAATCCTGTTCAAACCCTACCAAATACAAGTGCTTCTGTCAATGCAGAATTAGAAAAGAAAATGGAGCATCAAAAGAAACTTCCAAGCCCGAATAAAGCGAGCCTAGACGGTCCTGACGCTATTCATTCAGTGCCTCAATCAACATCATCTGGCAGCACTTCCATTGTAAATGTTGACCAAAGCAAGATTCGAAAAGGTGACCAGAGTGATGCATCAGAAACAAAAGTACCAAACCATTCTGCATCATCCACAAAAACTTCCCTATTGCGAAAACCTAGTATTGTGAAATTGAAGGCGTTTTTCGAGAAATCTAAAGATGAAAAGGAGAAGAAAACGGGAACGACTCAATTGAGTAGAGCTAAATCCGACGTATCTTCTGCTCGGTTTTATTCCAATGAAAACCACAGTGCCAACACTTCCAGCCACGGATTACACAGGGAGACGTCATCTCCAACAAAACAACATTCTTCCCATAGTGATAAACCTCAAACTTCTTCCACTTCGATGGCTCGTAGATATTTAGGAATGTATAGAAATAGAGAAAAGCCAGCGCTGTTAGCTAAACCTGCATTACCAGTGAAACGAAGCAAGTCATTAAAAGTTCACCACGTAGATTCCTCTGATTCCAATGTAGGTTGTACTGTAGCGTCCATGCGGGAACAGCGGCCAAGCACATCATCCTTAACTTCGAACAGTAACAATTCATCGAGTAGTGTTTCCAACGACCCTAGCAATCCCATTAAAGTATGTGTGAAGCAGGTGGAGATGCCTAAATTGCAAAAAGTTGTCTCCAAATCGATTAAACCCGAATTCCAACAAGCAAAAACCACAGGCAACTCCACTTTCTACTCAGCAGACACTGCCAACCCAAAGATTGCACTCGCGTCTTCACCTCCTCCATCATTTGGAGTTGAACAACATAAACTTGTATCACATTCGGACATTTCCTCAGAAAAACCTCAAGTTCCGTCCCGCGTACATGCGGAAGCTTTGAAGAAAAACCATAATTACGCAAACGTTGTGTACGGAAACAATCGGATAAAGATGGGTTTGGCCAAGGAAATGGAAGATGCACATGACGCGGAGCGCAGTAAAATTACTGCGGAAAATTGTAAAAAATTTAGAAAATACGATACAGTTAATCCAAAGAGTATTGCATCTGGAAGGACGTCCTTGACAAGAAGTCATAGTCAATTGTGGCAGTCGGACAAAGTACTACGGCCCCTTCGAATATTTTCCGATGAAAACATTCAAAATGCGGGCAAGACCAGAGAGTCCAAACCCTACGTCGGTGACTTTAGCAACACAGCTGCTTACAACAATAATAATTTTGGCAACACAACAAAGCCCAGACCCGTTGATTTATTCTTCGACAGTCTTTTCAGTAAATCTTCCAGTAACACCCCCAGTGCATCGAAATTGCCAACGCTAGTAATGAATAAAGGGAATAATCGATTGTCCCCTTCATCCATTAATGCACCAGTAGTGCGGCGTCCTGTTCCTAAGACAAATCCATACACGAGTTTTTCCGCAGGAATGCCATATTCCTCTTCTATGATAGACACGGCCAATTCAAAACCATTAGCACCGAACGACAATTCATTAGATTTCCATCGCAAAGAAAGAATCCCACACCTGAAGTCGAACTCAGGAAACAGTGTTGGCAATTCGTCGGACAGTTCCAGTAATGCTGGTACTCCTCGTAATTCCTTGCCCAGTACTCCCACACAGTCCATTGATTTACTGTATTCCCAGTTGAGTCGGAACATTGGTGACAGAGATGGGGGCGACGTGAATAATTCACCTGTTAGGCCACAGATAAAAACTGGAGGAGTCATCAATAATATTCCCCCGAAATCGATTTTGAAGGGATCTCTGTCCAGTACACCGTCCGAGTCGGACGAAAAGTTGGACAGCACGAGGCCAATGTTTACAAATACTCCGATGGTGGGTCTGAGCAATCACACCCCAACACCAAAACTGAACGCAGCTCGCATCGCAATCGGGAGTCGGGAGCGAAGAAACAGTTTTCGACAAGCAGTTTGGAAGGAGGACGAAGGAAGCACAACAAATACCAAATTCGAAACATCCCACCAACAGTACACACCGTCCATTGCCTACCACCCACCACCACCACCACCACCGGCTTCCACCACAAACTCTGCAGCTGTTTTTAATGCTAAACCTAAGAAAACCCATAAAGACTACGAACCCATTTGGCCGGAATCTTCCAATGCTAAAAGTTCGTTTCGCATAGGCAACAATATGGTAGGGGTATCGGACTCTGAATCTAATAAGGCTGCTGCAAACAATTCTTCTTACAAATTCACTCCCTTATCCTACTCCTCCAAGTACGCGAATAGTAATGGCCGACTTGAACAAAGAAGCAATCAGAGTGACAACCAGCAGCAGCAGCTTGATAGTCAGAACGGGCCAGTAATGAAAAATCGTGTGGATGCCATCAAAGTGCTTCTGGAAGAATTGAAAACACCTGCTGCAGGGAATAGTAGCGTGGAAGCTACCACGTCATCAAATCATTTGCGCAATAGACCGATCCAACTGCGGTCGAACAGTAACGTTGTGCTTGGAACAAGTTTGAGACATCAAAGATCTCTTCGCGTCCCCCCAAAACCGCAATACCAGCAGGGGCTATCTTGTTTCACATTCAAGAAACCTTCGTCCTTTGAATCGATCACAGACCAGCTACACATGGAAGAAGACAAGCCCCTGTTGCAACAACCTTTCCGTCAGAATAATATCAGTTTTAATAGTTCGCAAAATACTAGTGGCGGCGGCGACCATGCTAGTTCTACAGGATTTTCTCAAATGATAGACAGACAAGGGAATGACTATGTAGCTTTGGGTCAGTGTGAAAGTACCTCCAAGTGGAATGATGATGGTAGTGCTGCAAAACCAACTTTGGGCTATGGCATTTCAAATGCGAGTCAAAATCGTACACCGGTCCCTCCCCCACGCACCAAAAGATATCATCAAAGCAATTCCTCGGGCAAAAGGGATGAGGAATTTGACGACTACCCTTCCGAAGAGTCCCACCCCGTGCCCCTATCCATTTGGATGGGAAGTCAAACTGGAATCAGTACTACGGGCCCGGTTCCATCAATAGTTGATAAGGATTCCTGCATCGTGAAATCAGAGTTGAAAAATGAGAGTGGCACGACGGCGGACATTCATGCGCATACACAAGACCCTTCGATGAATCCAACCTCACCAAAGGCTATCATAAGAGCTCTAGGACTTTTTCAAGCGAAAGCTGCGAATGTGAGAAACAGATTTACCAATTGGACGGAGGCTCGAGAGCGTCAGCAACTGAAAAAGAGTGGTAGCAGTGGAAATGGTGTCTTACCCCATTCCAGTCGGGAACCTGAAGATAGAGAACAAAGTAAATTCAAGATTTTTTTTTTTTATTTATATAAATGTATATGTAAATATTTATAGTGTGTTTTTAAAAGATTTTCAGTCTTTGTGCTGTCTAGTGCTTTTCATGTGACTATAATTTTTCTGATTTTTATTTTTTTTATTTTTACCTTTTCAGTTGTTGAACCTTTGTCTCAAATGGCACCGATTGCGCGTCCGTCAAGGTCAAAGCATCAGTATTTGTGATTTCAAATAATTTTAACGATAATATTATTAACTAATCATATTGCTAAGTATTTAGCCAGCCGTATAGGTAGCTTACTTCTTACTTATCCTAATACTTACATTCACACAGATAACTTTTGTTCAAATATTCACTTCTAATACTATAACTTGGGTAACTACTACTGTAATAATTATGTGGTTGAAATGTGAACTCCACCCATTTTTTAAAATATATAACTGTACTTACTATATAAATAAGTAGTGCGGTAGTTCTATTTTTAGTACCTGTGATTGAGAATATCAGGTTGTAGCAGAACTCTTAACAAACATATCTTAAGATTATCAGTCCTTTAATACTTTCGTAAATAATGAATGAAAAGGGGAGACGATGAAGTAGGAGCTCGTAATTCCCTATTTTAACTTTTTTAACCTCAGATTTTAACTAATGATGATTGCATCACATATTGGTAAGATGCAGTATTTGTGCAGAGCGACATGCCTATAGTATTTAAGGAAACATCTGTGGGAACCGTGACGGTGAAAGTGTCGGTGAAAGTGTATTACAGACGACGTATTTATTTGTACTTGTTACATTTTCAATGTCACTCTGTTGACATTGCAAGCTATTCGTTCTTGGTACCCATTTCCCAACTAGACATTCCAGGACGGTGGTTTCTGTAATTCTTCTGTGGAAGGATACGATTTCTAGCGCAATATAACATACAAATTTAGAATTTGTATGCACAGAAATTGCGATAAAGTTTTAAAAAATCTGTATATTATGCCTAAAGCGAAATTTCGACTGATTAGATGTAAACTCTGACGCCTTAACTGAAAACAGGTTGCTGATAATCTGATAAGTAACAATTGTAAAATTGGTTAAAAGTATTTCAACTGAAATTAAATATTTGATACCTATGTTGTATCAGAGAAAGTGGTTTAAGATTTAATACAATGAAAAGTGACTCACCGTTTGTCGGAGAAAGGGCTTGGTTAGGCATAGGCAGGGCCTATTGTACAATCTACTAGTCCAGGTCCTTAATCCTTCATCATTCAGTTTTAATGATTTCACCTTAGCTGCTAAAAGTCAATTTTCTAACAAGCTCAGTATCCTTGTATATGATGGATAAGTGGAAAGACAATTGTGGTAGATCTGTGCCTGTGTGTCTACTCCTACTGTGTACCACTAGATATTAGATTGAGTGACGATATTGTAAATTGTAATACGGTCATGTAATAGGCTACTACATTCGTACTCTAGTATTGTTAACCCAAAACTATTACAGACAGGAAGTGAAAGTGGAGTGATGCAATATGCAATGCATTGCATATGGTTCACTTGTGTAAAGACAGTCCCCTCTCAATCCTTCCGTTCGTTGATATTTATTATGATTGGTAGCCCTATTATTGTCTTGCCGTTTTCTGAATGTAGTAGATTTGAATTACAATGTGAGTCTACCTCTATCAAAAGAAATTGTTGGACTAACTTCGCCTTTTCTATGAAATTCATAGTTGGACTCGTTTAAATTATTTCAAATGCAAAAACTAATTGTTCTAAGAAAACATTGGACTTTTCTTTTCTTACGTTTCAAGATCTTTAGTTTATAATTTTATGCTGCCTAGAAAGAGCAAACTTAAATTTAAACGAAACATGAAATTCTTCAAGGCTTTGTCTGTAGATTTTCATCCATAGACTGTGTTCGCAATTCATATCCAATGGGCCACTTTTTATTGGAAATCTCTAACCACTTATACTGCTACAAAAGTCTTTAAAGTTTCAATTCATTTACTATTCTGTGGAACGAGTAGGCACATTGTTTAAAATTGTTAGACGATACGCTATTGTGGCTAATCGGGTAAAGAGACAATCGTTGTTCAATCGTCGTTAAAATGATGCTGAAATATTATATACCCGAAAGCTTTAAATGGGGGACTTGTACCCATACATCAAACTGTCCATTAATAAATAATAGTAATCCGTATACACGAAATCTAATGCAGTAATATTATAATGAGTGTGATTGAGATGGAATTTTGGATATAAGTAATGAGCAATTTGGGATTTCATATCACGGATAAATGAAATTGCTTAGCGAGCGCCAAATAGGCCTATGTTATTATTTAGTAAACCTTTTATATGGATTATGGATACACATTAACTGTGGTATCAAATGCTATATATATATATCATTAGGGGTTCTCACGATTCGGACTCTGTAAGTGCTATAACTCTTATATCGCTTATTTCTCTTATTCGAATAACGTGAACAGTACTTCGGCTACAGTGCTTCGTATCCTTTAATATGGTGAAATAGTAATAAGAGTTACAGCTACGTAGACCCTAGTTTTAGCGCTGTAACGAATAGCGAATAAGCATATATCGCAGCGTGTAGTCGCTCGGCCATTCGTTCCACCCATTAATTATATACCTGATTCAAGGTCTATGCTGTGGCGGCTGTCTTCACATGACTAAGAAATAATTGTAAACTAGAATAAAGTAGTTTCACGAAATGGGATGCTCATGATTCTTATGTCTTTTAACCCTATTCGTGAAATAACAGATATAGCTATAACGCTAAAACGAATTGTGAGAACCCCTATTGTAAATGGTATTCATATCGTTATAACAAAATTTAGTACCTACTCTACCTACCGAAAATAGATTCCACCATAACGAGCATAGTATATGCAACAAAACTTATAACTTATGATGCATCCAACTAATAGCTAACATCTAGTCCTATTGCGCCGCGTACTTCACACTTTCTTTTTTAATACATTATTATTATTATTATTACCTATCATACATTCTTTTTGGCGAAAGGAGGAAGACACATTATAGGGGTTAGCGTTTTTGATCATAAAAATATTGTTTCATCTGTTCAGCAAAGCACATCATAACGAAACTGAACGAATTTGTCCCTTCTTCCGTCCGCAGAGAAAATAAATTATCACCAAACAATGGGATGATGTTACAAAAAGTAGCCTTTTTAATTGTGATAATGTATTTGTAATGCTAAAATATACACTTTCTGCTCAGAAAAAAATGTTTCCAAAGTATAAATAAACTATCTGTAGGATTTTGAAGGAATTACTAAACGATGAAAGATATTTGACAGGAGACTTACAATTAGTGGCACAACATGTGTAGTAGAATTTAGTTTAGCAAAATTATAATATTGTGAATTAATTGCAATAAATGAAACGGGGAAATGCTTCCATGTAATATAAATAATAAAAACGTGAATCCTGTAAGGGTACTCGTCAAAGTACAATGATGGAGAAGATAACAGAAAGATTCTGTATTGCATAATATTCAAAATATCAAAAGGAGAACCATTATTAGAGTGTAAGGGCGGAGGACATTGACTCTACAAGTATTCCAATCCAATCCAAAGAATTATAATTAATTTATTACTTACTTAGACTACTTTATTTACAATTTATACGTTATTTGACCTATGCTTTACTTTTTTCTCTGTTCATTGATTCATAATTATGGTGTATCTCTTGGCTCAGCTTTCCGTCATCGTAATAGGTAAACTAATTTTTCCTCTTTGAGTGAATTCATTTTTTTGTACATTCACATTCCAACGGACTCGTATAAATTGATACATGCTACATATAGTTTTTAAAGTGAACATTAATGTAACGATGGTGAACTACTTAATTCGTATTTTACTTTAATGTAAAGCTCTTCGTACTTTTATATTGTAAACTGTACTTTCTATAACCAATAATTGTGAACTTGATTTAGTTTCGACAGTTGTGTAAATACGATTTTAACAATACTTGCCCACATTTTCGCTTCAAAGCCTGTAAATGTTGACAATAATAAACGTAAACGAAATAGATATCCTAATTACTGTAATAAGCACCGTAGTATATATCACTATTTAAAATATACGTACCTACCCTCAACCAGTAGTGCACGCATGGTATGCATAAAATGGGCGTTCATAAAATACCGTACCACAGGCAGTGAAGGTAAATGGAGGAAGTGCTATCAATCCCAGTGAGATGTATACTACTAGTAGAGACTACATAGACTAGACTAGTAGTATATTTCGTATTGGGTTACTTGCACACTTTGAGATAGTTGATAGAACATTGCATTGTGATGATAACAAAATGAAGATAAGAGGAATTGTGTAACGATCACAGTCTGCAATAATATTTCTAGTTCGGATGATTTATTTCACTGGTATTTGAATTTAATTAGAAAAAATATTTGTAAATTGATTTTGTGAAATTTGGACGATGAAATTATTCTTCTATTACAGTCGCCTAACAATGCTACTAAGGCAAGATTTAAAAATGTATGCTATTTGATGCGTATTTATACAGATTGCCTAATTTTTTGTAATAAGACTTGAGTACATAACATGGATACATCTGATAATCACTTACAATTTGTATTATTTATTGTAACAAAGAATCATATTTACATAATTATATACAAAACAGTCGAACCATATAACGTCAATAATCATAATAATTAGAATCATTAAATGTACTCGATCTGTGTAGTTTATGAATGTTACAGTTGACTCTGCATTCAGAGGTTCACGTTATTGCCTTGCTTCCAAAGAAACATCTTTACGGTTTACGGCTTCTGTATTTCATGCGTATAATTTGTGTTGATTGTTGACTATTGCAAGTTGTTAAACCCTGGAACAGAATACAGAATTGAAATATGACTGCACCAAATATTTGACCTGGGTTTTATCTTAAGGAATTCGAATCCCCCTCCTGGGGAATGTTGTTAGACACACGTATTATACCATATTTGAACGAAATCCATGGAAATATATTCGAATAAATTAGCCCAAGAGATTCAAAATCTCAGGGAATTTAAATAAATAAAAGCTCCCTCGTTGTTTCTTTAAATATGTCTAAGAATCAATTGAAGCGCCAAAAAATGAAAAATTCAAACAATTTTTTTTATTTCTCGCTATCCTCTAAAGCTTCAGCTGTAAAATCGTTTTGATAAACCTTAAAAAAGACAAGTAAGACTTTAGGTAAGTCCTGCATCAAGGCACCGAGGAAGGTAGCATTGCTTTAACGCCAAAGCGAAGAAATCATTTTCATTCTGCACAATTTAAATTAAAAGCAATACAATTTTGTGAAACAACTTGTAGTTCGAAAGTTTTCAGGCGGCGAAAATTGAACGGTACGAGTTTACTATCTCGAAGAAGACGATTTTGTAAACATTGAAGACGAGTTTACTTAACCCGATTTGAACGAGTTTACTAAGACGAGTTCACCGTATACCGTTGTGATTGCCCTTTGTTTTAACTTTTGAATATTTAATAATAAAACACTTATTCGTCCACCTACAAACAACAATTTCTTAATTTCGTAATAAGTACACCGTGCGCCGTGCACGTCACAATCCAAATCTCATGAATTTAGTTTTCAGGAATTACGATGCTGAATATTTCCTGTTTGCTAAAATGCCAAGATCGAATACATCGAACAAAGCGGACAATGAAATGTTGATGAGTGAACCCGGTAGCCCACTGGCAGATTCCCACAACCAACAGTTTTAAAAAAAACACACCATGCACAATTTTTCCAAACAAGTCATGCAAATTTAAACCCGTTCTCTGATTTGAAGACATTAGGAATTTTACGAATTTCGATTGTATTCATCTAAATTATCCAGTGATACTGATACATTTAGAATTTGCATGTATATGCCTATATATATGTTTCGCAGATGCGAAACTATACGTCCTCCTCTTTTCTCCCCTCTGAAGAGCTTTCCGCGGTAGCTTCCTCTGCAGACAGTTGCAGCGACTCCCTCATGTTCGCCGTCTTCAGGGCGAGAAATGTGACTCCGGCTGTGTCGCCGATGTCGTGACCCTCCTTCTCCGTGAGAGAGCAAG
>JABASC010004274.1:0-12159 GCA_019776185.1 Plutomurus gul | reverse complement strand
TTTATTTTTTCATATTATTTATAATACAACAGTAATGATTTATTTGTTTTACAGAGATTTGAACTTCCTAAACAATGAATTCAATATGACTCCTTGATTATTATACTGGATGTACAGGATATACATCAAGCTAGAGAAAGCCAAAGAAAGTTGTAAAGCTTTCACCATGAAATTCATGTTACTTATTCGGAAAAATATTATATAAGATGTCGTTGTGTAACATAATATATTTGATTGCAATTAGGTGAATTGAAAAGGTGAAAGAATTTTGCACTATTTTGTTTAGCGATGATTTGTTATTTCGATGCCATAACTATAAATAATTCGAATTGAACTTCTGTATATCTGAAAAGTCAATCGGGTTTCCTGTAAAACCGTCGTTGTACGGATCAAAATATTTTGTGATATTGAAATTCTTACTAGATTGTATTGCACGACTTTCTAGTGGATGTTTAGGTGCTATCTAAATTGATTATTGTTGACAAAATTGGAATCATAAAACTAAATTATAATAAAGCTCAAATTGTGATTCGTCCATTGTTAGTCTTTTCAAAAAGAATTCATAATATCTGTGAAGGGCTGTAGGCACCCTGACAAACAGGTGGGAGTATGAGCATAACTTGTGGCCAAGCGTGATATAATACAAGCAGAATTTATCTGATTCTGTCTATATTGCATGGTTATTAAATATGTTATTTTATTGCTTTTGTTATATTAAGTCGCACGGTTACAAATTAATGTTAATCATCCGTAGGTATTTTACTGTTAGAGTTTATATACAGGTTCGGTGAACAACCTAGTATTTAGCAAGAAATTAGCTGAATTCGCCCCTGCAACTGTCTACACGGCTCGAAGTTGAGGTTGGATCCTCCGTCTCCAAAACATGAGTGTATGAAAGAAAATTGTTCAAAACAATTATGGTATTACATAGACAAAAAAGCATGGATAAAACTAATGCAAATGACAATTCTGAAAATATGTTCACTTTGTGAAAGTCTTATATATATTCACTTTCTTATGGTTGAGTGTTCGATGAGACATGAATGAGATCCCAGTCTGTCCAGAGTCCAGACCAGACATGAGACCATTTTCGATGACCCAAGTTTACGCGCGAATATTTACCAATTTACGAATTTTCCTTGAGCGAACTTGGTGGAGTGTCGAGTAAAAAGTTTACAATTAAAATTATTTCCTCCTCGTCATTAGCACACTTCAGAATTATTGATAAATATTCATTTAAATTGTAATATCTTAATTAATATTTTTAAACTGTTAATATAAGAAATTTGTGCCATGTTGGCCTTGAATGCGGCACACGCACTGAAACATTTAAGTGTGTGTAAATCACCTTTGATGGTAAGTAATGTTCGTAGTTCCTCCACTCCATACTCCATAAACATAAATGCAAAGTTTAGTGAAGCACAGAATATTAGTACAATAACTACAATCATAAAGATGGACTTTTTACTTGTGACCTGCATCATTGTGCGACAATATATCATATCAATTATTGTTTTTTTATTAGCGAATTTCTTGGAATGTAAGAAACTTGCATTTGGATCCGGAGTGGACAGCACTAGCAAAGAAACAACTAAAAGGAAAAGATCCAGCCGACAAACTTCTGTGGTATACCAACGAAGATGTGGTCATTAAGCCAATCTACACAAAAGAGGACACAGCCAAGTAATCCTCATCTTTATTCGATGTTTTGCTTAAGTATTTTTAGGTTTGTACATAAACGGATTGTGACTGAATTCAATTGCTTTCGTATTTTTGTTTTTCACATTTTTACTAGTGTTGCCGTTGAATTGCCGGGGAAGTTTCCGTTCACAAGGGGGCCTTATCCCACAATGTACGCTCAAAGACCTTGGACAATTCGACAATATGCTGGTTTTTCTACAGTCGAGGAGAGCAACAAGTTTTACCGTGAAAACATTAAAGCAGGACAACAGGGTCTAAGTGTTGCGTTTGATTTACCAACACACACTGGCTACGATTCCGACAACATTCGAGTTAGGGGGGACGTTGGTATGGCTGGGGTTGCCATTGATTCAATAGAAGACATGAAATCTCTCTTTGATGGCATACCATTGGACAAGATGTCTGTATCGATGACGATGAATGGAGCTGTTATCCCTGTTCTGGCCATGTTCATAGCTGCTGCAGAAGAGCAGGGGGTAAAGCAAGAACAGCTAGCTGGAACTATACAAAATGATATACTGAAGGAATTTATGGTCCGAAACACATACATATATCCACCTGAACCCTCAATGAGAATAATTGGAGATATATTTAGTTTCATCTCGCAAAAAATGCCGAAATTCAATTCAATTAGTATTTCTGGTTACCACATGCAAGAAGCTGGTGCCACTGCTACCTTAGAAATGGCTTTTACTCTAGCAGATGGATTGGAGTACTGCAGAACTGGACTCAAGGCAGGGTTAAAAATTGATGAATTTGCTCCACGACTTTCGTTCTTCTGGGGAATAGGCATGAACTTCTACATGGTATGATTTTAATTTTTGTTGGTGTGACATGTTGTGCAACTTTAGGATGAAGTTGAGTAGGTGGCAATAATTATCAATGTGGATATTAGGAAATTGCAAAAATGCGTGCTGCACGCAGACTTTGGGCCACCTTGCTAAAAGAAAATTTTTCACCCAAAGATGAAAAATCCTTAATGCTAAGAACTCATTGTCAGACTTCGGGATGGTCGTTGACTGAGCAGGATCCGTATAACAATGTAATTCGAACCACAGTTGAAGCCATGGCTGCCGTTTTCGGAGGAACTCAAAGTTTGCACACCAATTCATTCGATGAAGCACTGGCTCTTCCCTCAAAGTTCTCCTCTCGCATTGCTAGAAATACGCAAATAATATTACAAGAAGAAACAGGAATACCGAAAGTAATTTCGAATTGGGATAATCTCTGCTTTCCTCTTTAATCTTTAAAATTTCCTATTTCTTTTACAACATTTAATTAACTACTTCAGGTTATTGACCCGTGGGCTGGGTCATATATGATGGAATCTCTAACTGAAGAAGTTTACAATAAAGGAATGCAAATTATTCAGGAAGTTGAAAAAATGGGAGGAATGGCTAAAGCTGTGGCTTCTGGATGGCCAAAGCTCAAAATTGAGGAATGCGCAGCCAAACGTCAAGCAATGATCGATTCAGAACTTGGTAAAAATTGCGTTTCGGTGAAGTTATTTTACATAACTTTTGTACATTAATATGTTTAATCATAGTATGATTATTCATGTTATCAGAGGTCATCGTTGGAGTGAACAAATATAAATTGGAAAAGGAACTTCCTATTGAGGTCCTTACCATTGACAATGCTGAAGTGTTGAAATCACAAGTCTTTAAGCTTAAAAACTTAAGAGAAACAAGAGACCAAAGGAAGGTAGACGATTGTTTGAATAATATAACCGAAATTGCAAAGGAATCCATTGAAGGTAATCTTCTGGCTGCTGCAGTGGCAGCAGCTCGTGCAAGATGTACATTGGGAGAAATAAGTCTGGCAATGGAGAAGGTAATTTCTATTGCCTGAAGAATTTAAGACAAAATACGTATAACCATAACTATCGTTACTGACCAGGTGTTTGGACGCCATGTTGCTTCAGGCAGTCTAGTTTCAGGTGCTTACAAATCTGAATATGGAAATGAAAAAGAATTCGAGGCAGTTGCTAACAGGGTTTGTACAATATCCAATAAACCGAGCCTACTCAGCCTACCTACCCCTGAAATGCTTTAGTTTATTGATGTATGAACCATTTAGATAAATGATTTTGTCGATTTGGAGGGAAGGAGACCGCGTATTTTGGTTGCAAAGATGGGTCAAGATGGTCATGACAGAGGAGCTAAAGTGATAGCTACAGGATTTGCAGATTTAGGGTAATATCTGCGCACCGAAAGCAAATACTAATAAAATTTATGTTTAATTTAATTTAAAGTTTCTATTTATGTATAACCATTATATGTTTATAGGTTTGATGTTGACGTGGGACCTTTGTTTCAAACACCTGGTGAGGTTGCACAACAAGCCATTGATTCGGATGTTCACATTGTAGGAATATCAACACTGGCGGCTGGTCATAGAACTTTAGTACCTGAACTAATATCTGCGTTGAAGGAGATGGGAAGATCAGATATAATCGTTGTTTGTGGAGGGGTTATACCCCCTCAAGATTACAAAATGTTGTTTAACGTTGGTGTAAGCTCTGTTTTCGGTCCGGGTACCAAAATTCCTGTTGCTGCTCTGGAGGTTGTCAACCTTATTATTGGGCAGTTAGAAAAGCAGCAGCAAACAGCATGAATATGACAACATTTTATTGGCATTAATCTCTTTCGAGGAGAGGAAATACAGTTTCCATGTTAGTTCCAAGTATAATAGTGGTGCTTTTAAAAAGAAAACTGTGGTCAATCACAGTTTTCAGGTTCAATACTTCAATTGAACCAGTGATAATTGTGGCAATTCATATTTTCTTAGGTTCCATTAACCTAAGAACAACCCGGTAAAATATTTTTAGTTTCGTTTCGTCTGACGGAGAGTTAAAGAATTGCATTTTTCCTGCTATTACTTTGTATTAAATGTGACTACCACTGCAGGACCGAGTAAGGCATTTAACCGAAAAGCTATTGTGGTAAAATTATAATTCTATTCTTTTATTAACCTTTCTTTCTAAAAGTACTTATCTGAATCACACAAAAAATTTGCGTGTAATAGGTTTTTTTTTGTTTCCCTTCAATTCTTATGTTTGACTTTATGCAAAGCAGTTGCTATTGCTTTCCAATTTGCGACAAAGCTACACGAAAAAATGTAGATGTAAGTAAAAAATAATATATTTTCATAGGCAATTTTTATGAAAAATTGTATTTATAATATAATGGTTTACCTTAGAAATTAACCACTCGAAATACAGTTAAATATATATACATAAAAACGCCAATAAAAATAACGATGAAAAAAATCGTATTATTTCAACTCAATAAAACACACCCATAGTTCCTAAACGGAATCTCGTTATTAGTAATTCTCATGATTCAATTTTCCGAATTCTTACACAAGAAATTATACAGGAGCTCGTTACTAATTTGAAATATATGCATCCGTAAATTGCGTCTTTTTTAACCGTTTACAATGAAGCTGCTGCAAGCATTTCACATAGATTGTTGTTCTGTAGCAAGTAGAGATTAAATGCTCGCTAAGATTTATTTGTTAAAACTAGTGGGTACAAGCGTGACAGCTGTAATTTTCAAGATAAATCGTGGAAGCCCAAATCCAAGCCAGTTTGCACAAATTAATGTAAAGCTTGTAAAAACTTATATAACTACTTGACTGTGGCTGATCGAAATGTCTGATATTCGTATTAACCCTTATTTTTATTATCATTCGCTCTCTATTCGAAAATCTACTGAAAAAAACTACCGTTGCCATTGGACCATGTATGTAGATGTGGACAAGTGTGGAATGCAAACGTAGTATGTAGATGTATAGTACAGAATATATCTGAACCATAGAGGTGGCACCTGAACAGACACGCAAGCACAATTGCGCTCACCTGCATAGATGCCCCGGTTAGAAGACTTCCTGAGTTGGAGTTGAGACGGGTTGAGTTTCTGCCATCTAATAATGCATTAGTATGTATGTACGCAGTAAGTTGTAAGCAATATATGTGTGTTGTGCACTGATGGCTTTAACTTGCTTTCCTTCCAGGCCAGGGTACTCTTACATTTACATGTAGGATAGATAGATATTATGAGTCGTAGTATGTAGTGGTGCTAATTGGGTCCCATTTTCTCGGCATTGGTCCCTTTTAAGAAAGACTTTTTTTTTGTCTTATCACTCGCATTTAATCTTTGTCGAAAATCTCAACAACAATTTCTATTTTCTTATTACTCATGATGTATATTGTAAATATCGATTCATTAACCTTTACAGTCACAGTGTATTAAATACATCATTATCGACAGTATCGGCTGACAGAGAGAGATATAGTATAGCGACAACAAAATTGAAATTGTATGAAAATAAAGGTTTTTACAAACGTATCCTTTAATTCACACCAGTCTGTATGTATAGTTGATAGTGTTACACATCTACGTACAAGAACAACATAGGGTACAGTCCAATTGGTGGCAATCGTTTTGTTACAACAGTGAAAAAGTTACTCCATGTAAAATTACAAAAGTTTATCCGATTGCAAAACATCGTAAATGTGAGTGTTTCTTCGTGTGTACTTGATATTGTGAAACAGTTGCTGTCATATTTTTAACAACGTGGCAATGGGTGGGCAAGAGGAAAATGAGACGACTTCTCTTCTCGGAAAAAAATCATCTGCAAAACATTACCAAAGTTATGAGGTGAGTTTCGTTTGAAATACACATACATATTTTTAGTGGTAATATTATTGACGCTGGTCATTAAGAGCACAATGCCGTTGATGTAGATGAACTCATGCAAATGAGCAATGGTTGTACATACTCATTTGTCACTAGCACAAACGTCAGAGAACTTTACTTTCTAGTCAACTGCATATTGATGTGGACAGCAATGTCGCATACGCAATTTCTTTTTTGAAAAACAATCTCCGGTAACATTTGTGAGTGCACTCAATCACATAAGGACTTTTAAATAATAAATATTACAGTTTAGCCACCCGATCAAGCAAAAAGTAAGATTCGTAGGAAACAACACCTTTGTTTTTCGTTGTAATTTCATATTATGTAAGTTATGTCGATCTCATTTGCGTACTGTGTCGTTTAATTAACACGAGTTAACATGCAATCCTATGTAGAGTGCTTTTGATCCTGTATTTGATGGAAGAAATGATGACTCATCAAAACTGGGTGCCATTGTAAAATCTGAACCTATAACGTATTCGTGGAAAAATATAAATGTATGGGTTGGGTCAGACACAAAATACGGTTCTTCTGAAGATGTTGAAGTTGGTTGTTGTAGCCGGAAGAAGAATGGGACGGAATCAAAGCAAATTCTCAATAATGGTAATAAACTCGTATTCGTTTTAATTTCAATGCAATGCTAGTCAGCGTTGTTTAATCCACTGAATTATTGTAAAATACTTACCTCTCATACTCAACCTTTTAAATAAATTAGTTTTTGTGTAGGTGTTAGTTTAAACATTATTTGGCGTAAGCGACATAAGAAAGAAAGCATGAAAGAAACTGTAGAACGGTAATACAAAAACCTTTGTTCTCTACACTTTTGTAAGCTTCTAGGCAAAGCAAAATATTCTCAGAATCTCGCTATTAAATAGGAAGAGAGATCTGTACAAAGACAAAAAAACAATCCATTAAAAAGAATTATGTCAATAATTACGATTTTAGCATGTAATTTTATACTCAACAAATACTTCTGAAAGTCGAATTGCACTTTGTGTTTAACACATACGATTTTGTAAGGAAAGAAAAAAGTTACAGCATTCATTAATTCGTCACCAGGTATACCTATATGATACATATAGCATGAAGTGCGTTTGGGTGCATCAAGACTCTTCCAAAAATCCATGTAAAAATGCAATTTTAATTTCATTAATTTTACAGTGTCGGGGGTGGTGCGTCCAGGAGAATTGCTCGCTGTAAGTGACTACACTGTATTTGTGAAAGTGGTATTTAATTATAAATTACTTAGTTAGTACTTGTATAAAAGCATGGTACACTAACAAAAAAATTGATTTTATCAAGTGCATTTGTATATCATAAAATTTGCAATTTCGATTCAGATTCTAGGAGCCAGTGGTGCTGGGAAAACTACACTGCTCAACGTGCTGACATGCCGCAACACTGGAAAGCTCAGAGTAAGTGGGGAAAGAGCTCTCAATGGTGTTTCAATAGATCCGGATATGATGACATCCTTGTCCGCCTATGTCCAGCAGGATGACCTTTTCATTGGACTTTTAACCGTCAGAGAGCATTTAGTATTTCAAGCTTTAGTCCGTATGCCAAATCAAATTCCGTATAATCAAAGAATGATGCGGGTTGAACAACTCATTCAAGAGGTGATAACAAAGCTTTTTCTCTCTGCCTATTTATTTCGCATAAATAAATTCTGTCACATAGTAAAATTCTCAAACAGACAACTCTCATTATCAATGCAGTAGAGGCTTCTTTTATGGTTGTATTTAATTCTTTGGTACATTTGTTACAATGGGCCTCATTCAGACACCTTTCTACTGCTGTTTGACCTTGCAGTAAAAATTTTTGCTGCTCTTAAAAATTTAACAAAGTTGAACAATAAACCAGTTCATATATTGTAAATGTAGTAGCACTATAAGTGAGTAGGATCCATTGGTTCCCGGTCCACAACCTTCTCCGGCAATGAGGTGATGAGTTTATTTGAACGCGTCTACTACATCCTATTAACGATTAACAATTTTTTTCAGTTGGGTCTGGTAAAATGTGCAGACACTCTGATTGGCGTGCCTGGACGAATAAAAGGTATCTCTGGTGGAGAAATGAAACGACTCTCGTTTGCATCCGAGGTAGGAAATTGTTTCTCTTAATCGTACATGATGTAAAGAATTACAGTGGTTTCTGTTTATGTACTAAATAGTTGCTTCAGACATAATACATAATCGATTCTCATCAAGATACCAGCTCCAGTGTAGAAATTGGTATTCAAATCAGACACGCAAGGTTGAGATCAATCTAGATTTGTGTGTTCACGCAAAGAAGGCCCATACTCGTATTGCAGATAGTATGTAATACTACCGTAATGTGGGAAAGTTATCCAAATGCATACCAATATAAAATTGTTTGATGCTGAATTTGTTTATGTCAGGTTTACATGTTTCCCGTAGTTAATTTGCATAATGTTTTTCGTTTCAAAGTACAACCGGTTCATTATTAAATTCAGTGCTTGCAAGTTGAAAATGAATTTTTATGGTTGATAACACGCACATTACATTTATTGATTTACGTGAGAACAATATTTTTAGAAGCAATGCATATTGAATTTATGCTTACGAAACTCACAATCTTTGTTTTGCGCTAGCTTATAACCGATTGCCCGCTGATTTTTTGCGATGAACCTTCATCCGGGTTAGATTCGTACATGGCACAGAATGTTGTTGAAGTTCTGAAAGCAATGGCGAGTAAAGGAAAGACCATTATCTGCACCATCCACCAACCTTCATCGGAAGTTTATGCAATGTTCGACCGTATTCTACTGATGGCAGAAGGCAGGACAGCTTATCTCGGGGACGCAAAAGACGCTGTTACAGTTTTTAAAGAGTGAGTTCTTCTTGTGCCTATTCATTTTATCGAATCAATCTGGTAATCTTCCCACGTCATTAATTTAGTTCGCTGCAGTGTCCCAATCAACTTTTTATGCAATCCACATAAATTGTATTGTTATACACAGAGCAATAAACGTAGAATAAACAAGTTGACCAGTAACACAGCTGCAGTTGCACGAAGATTCTCTACTCTCGACTCATGTTGTGATGGAAAAGTTTATTACATGAAAGGATAGGTAGAAGTAAAGTAATCACTTAATAAAGCTTAAATGACTACGAGTAGGGTATTCACAAAATAATGGGAAGAATTTACTGAAATGTATCAAATAGCTAATGACGTATTCTGCTCAATATCTTCATAAGTAAACCCTTTGTGCGTCCTAAATTGAACTGTTATTAGAAATATGTTTGTTTAATATAAAATGGAATTCGTGTGTACTATAGATAGATACTAAAAGAAGACATGGTGCATATAATTCTCCTCTTAAATACATCTACATATTTAAACACTTCCACATAATATAAATATATATATTGCAGATATGGATTCCCTTGTCCACCCAATTTTAACCCAGCAGATTTCTTTATTCAAACATTAGCAATTCAACCCGGAAATGAAGAATTGTGTAGAAAGACTGTCAAGCATATTTGTGATTCATATGAGAAAAGCGATTCAGCGAAAAAAGTTCTGGTACAATTTTAAACCAAAGTAGAGTACAATATTTGGATTCATCTCTCGTTCATTGAAAAGTAAATTGTATAACTTGCCGATTTAGGAAGTTTGCCAGGATAGTCAAGATCAAAGTGCCGAATTTTTTAAAATGCAAACATCCCTTAGAAATCGATCCCCTTACAAAGCTTCATGGATGGCTCAGTTCCGGGCTGTTTTATGGCGTTCCTGGATTTCTGTTATAAAAGAACCAATGGTTCTTAGAGTTCGAATCCTTCAAACTATTGTAAGTGAAAATTTGTGCAGATTCCAATAACCTTTGATACGATTACTTTTAATGAGACGAGTTGTTTGAAGAAATTTAAAATGCATTCTTCAAGCCTATCCCATACTATAGGTATAATTCGATTTCTCTTGATCCACAGATAGTGTCTTTGTTGTTGGGAATTATATTTTTTGGACAAAAACTAAACCAGGAGGGAGTGATGAACATCAATGGCGCTTTATTCCTTTTTCTCACCAATATGACATTTCAAAATATTTTTGCTGTTGTAAATGTAAGTAACTGCATGCATCTTTCTTTATGTCAGTTAGCTTAATTATAGACCATACTCATGGATGGAAGTCGTGGATTCACTGAGATGCATATTAATTATAAATCGTCTAATTAACTTGTTGCGAAAAAACCATTGGACTCTTGAATACTTGAACGAGATTGTACATAACAACGTATTTAACCATTCTGCAATCGATGACAGACATCTGAATGGAACAACTCCTAGATAGATTTAGATTTTTTCGTGTCTTAAAGAGTAGTCAGTCCGCTTTTATGAACATTTACTACTTCTCAGACTTCATGCAGCTCACACTGTAGGAACATGGGACTTTTCACGATGCCTCTGTAGATAAAGTAACTATATATCTACTCTCACATGCACTCTTGTAAAACGTATGTAATTTAATACTTAGTTATTATAAATACTACTCAATGAAGTAACTACTTTAACTACAGATTCACGTCAACAATCCACGTTTTTCAAGTTCTCTGATACAAAATACATTTCATTTTTTTAAATCAGGTATCTGCACATTTTGGTCTTGCATTTATTTAGAATTCAAACACAGGATTCAACTTAAGTACAGCATAATGATAATACTTAGATAAGACGTAATTTGAAAATATTTTCATATTAAAAGTTTTAAATGCCAGATTAGGTAAGTGAAGAGTGAAGGCAGACTATAAACTTTTTTGTGTTATAATTATGAAATAACATTGTTTAGGTATTTTGTTCGGAGATACCAATTTTTCTCCGAGAACATTTCAACGGGATGTATCGCACAGACGTGTATTTTCTATCAAAAACGTTGGCTGAACTGCCTCTTTTCGTTGGATTCCCTATTGTGTTCACAAGCGTGTGCTACTACATGGTCGGCTTAAATCCTGACTTTCACCGCTTTCTTGTTACCTGCGGGATCGTCGTCCTCGTTTCCAATGTGGCGTGCTCATTTGGTAAACTATCTATTTGTTTAGGCAAACTTTAATTCAATATAAGTATGTAGGTATTTAATGAATATTCACAGGATTAATGTTAAATACTTAATATGGTGGCATGTACATATAAAGTCATTTGTTGAGTTTCTTTCGTATTCAAGAGGTTACTATATCCTTCAATTTAGGCTACATGATTTCCTGTATCAGCACATCTACAACGATGGCCTTGTCTATCGCACCTCCATTCATCATACCATTCATGCTATTCGGAGGCTTCTTCCTTAACAAAGGGTAAGCCTGCAATTTTACTAATTTTCATCTTACTTAAGTTAAGATGCATGGGTGCACAGGTTTCGTTTGAATTGCGTTTCCTTTGGTTCTCCTGCTCAAATTGAGTATTCTACGACAATTATCAACTCGATTCATAATTTATTGTTAAAGGAATTTGGAACCTATTTATTTAACCCAAAATTCTTTTTGGTGACCAATCCTTTCGCTTAACGAACTCGTATCCTTATTTGAGATTTTTATTACAAATTTCAAAAATCTAGCTTTAAAATTGTTCAGGAGCAGTTTTGGTTTGTAATGAATTCTTCATTAGTTTGTATTCTTAAATGCCAGACAGTTGATAAACAAGAGTGTGTAATAATGTTTTGGGAACTAGGGCTAGGTACACTCCAATTACCATTCATTTTTCCTACCCAAGTAATATCCATTTAATTTAATTTCTCTTTGCTG
>JABASC010004273.1:0-12163 GCA_019776185.1 Plutomurus gul | reverse complement strand
AGCTTTTTTGCAACGTTGCAGTATATAGATATTTTATGTGGATTATTCTTTCAATTTTTTCTATGAATGCAAAAGTATTTCAGGCGTTTAGAACGTTACACATGTAGAATGTAGATATAAAGCAACATTTTCTTATTATCGGGAAATGTTAAATTGCTCTACTGTAGACGCCATAATATTTTCTTGAATTTTTGTAATCCATTCGTCATAAATCATACCGTAAGTAGGTAGCGTCTATAGATTTTCTGAAATTCGAAATTTACGTTTTGTATCTGTCCATTTGCATTATTCCAACGAGATAACCAAGATCATTATTATTTAAACAGTGGGTCAGCTTAATGTAGCCAAGTCGACGTTAGTGTTGTAAAGATAGTGAACAGTAAATACAACATCCGACCGTTAGGATTCTACCTGCTCGCAATTTGTCTTAATTTTCCATGCAGTGAACGATTGCAGCACGTGACTGAAGGTAATACTGTTGTGAAGCATACAAAGTGCACATTATAAAGAGAGTATAATGCAATTGCCCTCATTGATAATGACATCCTGTAAATGGATAGATGTCTATTATCTAGAGCATTCTACTGTAGGACAGAGAATAAGGAAAAGACAACCTGAAACCAATATTCATTACAGTAATGATAAAATAATGCAGGTTGTAATTCGGATTTCAAGCCAATCCCGCAGATTCTACATGAAACTCTTGGCGACCTAATCCCAGCGACAATATGAAAACACGGAATATGACATTCACTGACAAACTTTGTGAAGCATCAATGGACAACACGCAAAACTATGGTTCCATGACATGATTACGTCTTCTTATGGTTACTACACACTATCATTTTATATTGACTATTATTTTAGCTGAATACCAGTAGCAGTGCTTGTACACTCCTATCTTCGTGACTGTGAATTTTATTTAGTGAGACGATCGAGAAGTTCAGCTGCTAGTGAAGACAAACGACGTGAATAAATAATTAGAATACCATTCTCTATTTAGTGTATAGGGAAATAGGATAGAATTGTGGTGGAGCAGGGCTTTCCTCTGTGTCGGCTCTCTCTCAACGGATCGATCACATTATAATATATAAGCATTAGATTTGATAAGGCTAAGTACAAGTCAAGTCGCAAACTGCTCAGTCCAACCTAAATACGTTCAACCACCGTGCAGGCAACTTTACGACGGACCATTCAAAGCACACCATAGAACTCTAGATTTTACAGGCAGGGCCATGAGAGAGAAAGATGGGGCCATTACTCCATGTTTTAGTGGAAATCGAATCCTTGAGTTGTGTTCAGACTACTTTTGAAAGTCAAATGCAATTCCTCGTGGATTTCTGTTATGCTCACCTCTCTCTCTCTCTCCGAGGTGTTCACTTTGAAGAAAATCATGAAATTAGCATGGATAAACGCAAAAACAAAATTAGCTGTTGTGAGTTCTACATTTCTCACTGTTCAATTTATCAGTACATAAAGTTACGGCTCTGTTGAAAAGATTCCAACTTGGCAACCGTAGTATACCATGAGAGGAGATGCGAGAACCGAAAAAACACATTCAACACATCTGTGATAGGGAGTAACTTTAACACAGGATGGCCCACAGTGAAAATTAAGTGGGATTCGGAGCTTAGGTGTATTTGGCTATTGGTAGTTTGGATACTTATCTGTTAGTAGGAAGTAACTGGTAGTGGCTTGGCTAAAATGAACGCAGTTGATGTGTCTGAGGGTGAAAAGAGCAAATGTCTAGGAGCGTGAACCGAGCAACGCTGAGGACCATTACATGGACAAGGTCACAACCAATCTACTACACTACATCTCATCAGTTTCTACTTGGAAAAGAACAAGTGATGCCAAAAACACATTCTGTTCGAGGTGTAGGGCCAAAAGTCCAGAAGAGTGCCAGTGGTTTCTGTAGGTATCCACTTGGCACGTCTTCGTTTCAATTTTCTTATTTATGTCTCACACACCAACAAGAACTACCAAACTAAAGTTCTTAACGTAGGTACTAACTAATAAGTGTTGTACATAAAATGTCGAAAACTTACCGTCTGACTACATGACTATAAGACTTGACGTCCAAATGCCAAAGAGGCTGCAGTGAGAGTTCGTATTATACAATTACTGGATGCTTACTTATACAATTACTTTCCCTTTCTTTTCTGTATCTCTGTGTGTGTGTGTGTGTGAATGTGTATGTATGTACATGATTACGTATATGGTGGGTGATGCTGCCAAAAGCATTTAACCCAAAGTAACGAAGGAGACTTTTATGGAGAAAAGGGAACAGAGCATGTCTACAAGCCTTTCCTTTCACATTAGTCGTAAAGCAATTCTTTAGGGCGATCACGATCTTTCCACTCAGCTTCACACAATAGATCTGTATGGTAAATGAAGTCAACTAAATTGGAACCTGTAATGTAGTAATGTCTTCCAGACAATGAGAAAACATGCACAGGTCTCCCTTGAAGATGGAAAATACATAAACGACTCACTTTCATCATTCCAAGACACTACAACGATCTGATTACGAAGAGCACTTTTGTTTTGTCTAATTAAGTCTAAAGTAATTAAATGTTTAGAATGGATGGGAGCCTGCATCTACATAGCTGCTGCATCAATAAATGAAGTCGTTCCAGTTATACAACGACATTTCGTAGTCGACGTACTCGCTTTTGATGTATTTTAATTCGAAAAGGCAGCGAATAACGTGTTAATTAATTATCAAAACATTCTATTTTATTCTAATGTACAGTCATAGTAAATTAAATGTCCATTATTAATGTGTCACTTTATTTATTGGTATTTTAAATTGAATCAAATTGCCACTTTCTAATTACTGTAACACTAAAATGTGTAGCGCCTTTATTTTTCAGTCACGGTTTGAAGCTAGAAGGAATTAAGCTAGTGGTTAATAAAGGCAATTTCAACAAATCAAGGCTAAAATCTACATGTAGTACAAACCACCACAATAAAGTCCAGAAAGTCCTATAGGTGACGTCAATAAACTGGCAGGGCACAATGGAACAATATAACTATCAACATTTTACAGTTTCTGGAAAACTATCCTCTAAAGTTCGCGTTGGCAATGCAATGGTTGGAATGTAGTACCAGAGTTATTTAAACGACTGTGAGAAGCGGGAACAATTTCTCTTACTTTCTCCTATTGCAGGTCATAGAGTTGGAGTACTTCAATTTCCTTGCATACCAAACCCGAATATATTATGCACATTAGGGATTACACAATTGTTTTACCCTGGATATTGCACAATTACTTTGATCGCTACTCTGTTCCTAAGATTTGCAATACAAAGAATTCTAAATTTACATAACGTATAAAGAAATTCAATTGGAAAAAATGTACGATTTTATAATTGTATTTTGAAAACTAAATATCAATTCTTATAATATTTATGATGATAGTTAAAAATTCCAATATTGTCAAATGAAGCGAGACAGTTCTTTGACCCTACAGAGTTTCCCGTGGAGAAATGACGCAGAAATTGAAGAAAGTGTCGAAAATAAATAATTATGAAAGCCCACAAAAAATAATCAGGAAAACATACATCTCTCATTCTCATACGTTTGGTTAAGGTTTTGGCGTAGCTCTTACTCAAAGTGATGTAACACTAGACAGAAAATTACATCAGTCAGACTAGTTTTCATTGTAACTATATCTGTAAATGAAATGTTGGTGCACTAGCCTTTAGGAAAATCGACTTCTCACTTACGTACAGTAAGAAATGACTATATTCCCACATGGTCCAGAGTGGTAATCTTATTCTCATTTCTACTGTTGAGTCAGAAAAACTATTAGAAGAGTGTCCGTATTCCGTATACAAACACATCAGTATTTGGTGGAACATTAGGACGTGAAGTATATAGTGAGAGCAGTCACCTCTGCACCTAAAACCGATTCTTGAATTATATGCACTTGGTTGGGGGAATATAGTAGTACGTACGTATAGTAGACTACTGACAGTAGCGCTCGCTCAGGATCTCGAATTTACTCACTACATGTGCTTGGAACCATAACAGTCTCAATATGAAATTTCGCCACATTTGCGCATCTGCGTCGCAGAATCCCTCATCCTGCAAGAATAGGATCAAAGAGTTTAACTATAAGTAAGTTCTAGAGGATTTCTGGGAGACACCAATTTCTTTCTCTGTCGCTCTCTCACATCACGACAATCGCTGAAAACCAACCAAGGATTAACAGACGGGAAATCAGGTTTCGCCTGTTTGATGCATTATTTTCTTGCTTCTGTCACAAATGATAAGGAGTTGTTCTATGTTGACTGCAAACATAGTCAAATCATTTGAATACTCCTTATCATCCTTTTGTCACAAGCAACGCATACGTCACATTTGCTCTAAAGAACCCTTGAGCACTCGTGCCCTGTCCTTATCCAGTGACTAACTTCCGTCGTCGTTGCATCCTAAATCATTTGAATACTCCTTATCATCCTTTTGTCACAAGCAACGCATACGTCACATTTGCTCTAAAGAACCCTTGAGCACTCGTGCCCTGTCCTTATCCAGTGACTAACTTCCGTCGTCTTTGCATCCTATTAGCCTTCTATGCTATCATTATTACCAAAACACTCATATACATGCATACATTTATATTTATGCACAGAAACACTTACTGACAGGCTTTATATTTTCTAAAACTAAGCACCCTATTCTTATTTATATTTGTTTCACAAGACTCGCCCGAACAAGAGAAAGCTATATACTACACAGGATAATTCAAATTTAAGCCGATGATATGATGCATACTATAAAACACCTACTACACACTGTACTACCACCACAGTATATTATTATAAGAAAATACATAAGGTATGGATCTTCTTAATGTACCTATCCAAGCAAGTCTTTCAAGTTTTTTCTGGCCCATAATCATAAAACGCTGTCATAAAGTGGAAAGTGTGTAAACGAAGGACAAACGAAGGTAGTTTCATCTCAAGACCACTATACTACCTAACAGTGTGCATGTACAATGTCATGGCAGGAATAATAGAGGATTCTTTCATGAACGCAGGCCAGAAATTGAATTCTGATTAGGTGGAGACAAACCAAAAGTGAATTTACTAGATACACAGCAGCACACACAGAGTTCCGGTTCCGCTGCAAAGCAATATGATCCCTGAAGTAAAATGTAACAATACGTATTACTCGTTGAATGATGTGGGTGTAGTTAAGTGGTATGCACACTGATTATAATGTGGGCTGTAGTACATTCAATGTACACAAGTATTTCGCGGTATCAATTCCGGAACTATTTGTCTAATGAATTACTGTTATTTTTGCAGTTTGGGTGAAACATCTTATACAATTACACATGCTGAGTTAGAAGCTTGTTTCTTCTTGTTATTATTTGTCTTTGGTCGCTGGGTCCATTATCATTTACTTTCCAATTGAATGTACAGCGAATACAAATTCTATATAACGGAAACAAAGGGTATTGTTTTGCTAGAGTATTGATATATTCTAGATCTCCCCTCATCTAAAATGCTATTTATCTCCTTCACGTTCTATTGCACAAGCATTTTATCATTTGAATTAAATTTGCTGTTTATTGCCAACCCTAGCAGCTCTAAATGTTCTATTTGTGTTGCAAGAAGTCAGTGATAGAAACTAGCACTTGAATGTGTTATAATAAATGAATAGTTAAACACAAACTTAACTTTGGGCTACGAAAAGGAAAACATGTAGAATCCAGTTAATATTTACCTCGTCTGTTGTCTGATTGGCCTTCATCTGTAATTCCTCCAACTCCGACATGGGAGGATTTTCCAAAGGTGGTGGTGGCGGCATGTTGGATCTGAAATTGCAGAAAAATATATTAATTTAAATTTTAAATGGCTTGTTGTATTTAAGAGTTTCTTCGCAAATCATTTCACTTGCAAAACAAAAATTTTTCTTCTTATGAAAACAATTGAAATAGTTTCACAAGCAGCTTTCGTCAGAGGCATTGAATTTCATGTTAGAAGAGACGATGGCCGCAAACAATCAGATTAAAAACTGATTCTGATTATTTGGAGTTCCACTGAAATTTGAATTAATCAGAATGGGCAAAAAGTCTGATTAAAATTGGTAGCATGAATGCCTCTATTATGTAGGATTGATCAGGAGCTTAAAATTCAAATCTGTTTATTTGATGGGGATAGCGGTGGGAATAGGGAATAAGAAAAAGCTACTTTATGTTCGAAACTGCAGCTTCGTATTCCTTTGAAAGGAAGAATCAAAAGGGCATTCATCCCGTATCCTCTTCTTCAATAAAGCAATGTACTCTTTGATAAGAACATTCTTTCCTTTCAACGAATGCAGACTGCCTCACAGAACACGAGGCCAAAGAGAAAGATAATATGTATGTATATTAAGTTGCAATGTCGCTCCAAAGATTCTAAAGATTATGCAAAATATTTCCACTCTGGTTTCTATTCAGCTACCGGAATTTCTTGGAAATGGTAAAACAAAATTTCAAACAAATATAACACTGGACTACTCGCTGCAACAAATAATGTGCATACCTTGGTAGAAGTTTTGATAAATTATGGTTGTCAGTTTTTTAAAAATTGACAACATTAATTTTTGATAAAGATAAAATTTCTGTTTCTTATACGGGGGTTATCATAAACAAATAAAGACGACACATATTGTTCCTCCTACCATTTGGTTCCCTTAAATGAATCCCACTAGCTAAAAGGCTAACCTGTGAGTATGTAAACTTGTTGCGTGAAACTATAGGGAAACATGGAATAAAGTTGATAAATTTCTCTAATGTAGATACTGTTTAGCATAATACGATAAAATTACGATCGCAGAAAGTAGTAACTTTGAAGTAAACTTTTAAAAAGAATAATCTCATTTTACGAAAGCAGGAGAACTTTTATACATCATATTTATAGAGCATATCTGTATACAATATGATAATAAGTAACTTATTATAAAACTACGTAAATGCAAAGAATGACTTTGTTCCAAGAAGCTACGTTTATAGAATTAACCAACTTTGATATTTCGAAGCAAGGAATGGAAATCAATAAGCCAGCGATAACCCTATGCTTGAAGCAGATATACCTAAGTATAAAGGTAGTAAACAATATTACTATTACCTTATACATGCGGTTAGTTCATTCTGGGGACTCGCAACTTGCATTATGCATATTCCAGCACGTATTTAATTTAACAACTCCTTAATTCTAGTATCCATCCATTCCTTCCTTATAGTACAATAGCACCAACTTAATACTCCCTACTGTCCTTACTGGTAGACGCCTACAAACCACGTACTTTGACTAATCCATTAACATTTCTTCCGATCCATCCTACAGTATTGACCGGAATTCCCAATGATTCAAATCATCTTGATTGTGGTCGGAGAAAGACTTGTTCATTTTGTCTACGTACTTAATACATGGGTAAAACGAAAAGTTATTTTCCGTGTAGCGATACGACCTTCATGTAAAATGCAGAAGCTGAATAAAGTCATATTCTGATTGTCAACGAGTCAGGGTAATGTTTGTGTTCAAGTACAACGAAATAGAATGTCCTACTCAGGTTATTGGGTGAAGCCCATCAACCGGCGCACAATACATATACTAAATACTAGCCAATGACTAATGTACAACAAGGGATGAGTTGTTGATAATTCATTCTTTCACCATACATGTGTATTAGAGATAGATTGCATTTTATTGCGTATTTCCTGGTTTCTACACGTACTTATAGACGAGAACTGTATGTGTCTAGTCTCACAAGTCAAACCGTATAAAATAAGCACCTTGTATTGTATTGTGCTATTACGCTGTCTCAACTCCATCACGGGCTAGAGCAGTAACAAATTATTCGCTGGCACGAACCACAGTCAAAATCTAAAACTACAAGTCATGTACACATAACACAATTTATTCTTTTACTGCACTTATATATGTACGATACCAGTAGTACCTTTCACTCGTGAGTTTTCATCGTCTACCTAATATTCAGTGCTGGAATCCATACATGTTTCTGCAGCATTAAAGAGCCGGCCTTTCTACCTTCATGTAGTAGGTTGGTGTACGCTTTGTGAAATAGAAAATGAAAGAGAGCAAAACCGTATACTACTGTACTGGAGAATGCTTTGCAGTTAACGACGCGTAAATTTTTAACGATACATCAACATCCAACGTACACACACCATCATATATATCTCATTAGGTTATACTACACAGGCAATAAAGTCTGCACACATGTTAATTCCTCATGACAGGAGAATCTGAAACATTTCTCCTACTATAAATATGTTGGTAGGTATATTTTTTTAAACCACCGCATTAAAATGCCGTGAGAAAAGTACATTCTGCAATAATAGGCGAATGAGATGGAATGCTTTATAGCTCGTGTGATTCTAATAGAGCTATTAGATTTAGATTGTGTATTTAAGAAACAAATGTTACACCCAACTAAAATTAATATTGATACAAGGAACGGTTTATTGAGCAAAAAGGTATTACTACAACAGATCAAATGGAATATTTTCCATGCATGCTATCCCATTACAGTCGGCCACTGTTTGCTCCTATCAAACAAGAAAAGATTTTAATTGCCGATAGAGATTTTTTTTGCAAGTCATATATGTACGTTACACGATGTGTTTTCTGCAATTTCTAGTGTTGAACCATTTTGAGGCTTTTCAAGCTCTGTCAGAAACCCTGCCAGTGCAAAGACAATTAGCGCTAATCAAAATCATTACAGCTGCGCTACAAAGCGAGCGGTCTAAAGTGTTCTCTATGACCTGTGAAGTTGTAATTAACGCGGCTCTGTAGACCCACAATTTATTCTCTCCGTGTAGGACTGTACTGCCCATCCAATCGATAAAAATCTAAAACTTTTATTACATGGTAGATGATTATACAGTAGACCCAGTACACTGGACACCTATATATTATTAAGGCTGCAAAACAGATTTTTTTTCTACAATGGAACCTCTACACGCACAGAACATAAATATTGCACAGCAGCATTACAAATTGCACTAGGTAGGTATTTATGGCTGTGCTCTATTGTACACTGATTAATAACTCCTTAACCGTTTGCAACTGGATCACCGAAATTGAGCTCTAAATTACACATTTAGCCGTTTTTAACTCAAATTTGACAAATTGAATGAGAGCACGTGTTTCTAAAATAATTTATACCCAACAGACAAAGTTGAATCCATTAGAATTATCTTTAAAAGGAATAGAATGTAACAGAGAAAACAGCGAGTTCATTTAATTTTTAAAACAGATGGTTATATACGCATAGCATTTAGATTAATATTTATTATCAGTGCAACACCTTCAAGGTGAAAATTATGTAGAACTAGGCCTTCTAGTAGGCACATACCCGGAAAGCTAATCCATTAATTTATGAAGGAATGGGCACCCACCGCAATCATAGGACGAGCGAGAGAAATGCATTTCTGTGCAAGTATACAGAAAAGAAGGTAATTACTAATTACGCCTTGAGCATGCAAATACAAAAGTAATAGCATGTTGAGGGTATAGCATACAGGCTGTGTGGATACAGACTAAAGTTCTGCGACTCGAATCGTGACATAACTTTTCATATGCTATCATAAAAGTTATTACGGCGAAAGATGTGAGGCACTAATAGCTGTTGATATTAAAGAAGAGGCAGCGAGTGCAAAGAGCGTTATACAGTGACAGTTCCACTAACGCCACGTTGGGCAATTTTGCACACTCGAAAACAGACAGACAACTTCAGACTTACGGCAAGAAGGCAAAAGGAAAGCAAACCAAAGTCAACTGAATGTCAGCTAATATAACATTATGTAATAGAGGCTGAGAGACTGAAATAAAAGAAAGCACCTAACCCAGGCGGAGGCGGAAAATCAATAAACAACATACATACTTACATTTAGCATACACACACCACCAGCAATAAGTTGCAAGCAAACAAATCTATTCTCTTATCCCAAAGTATATTTTAGGAGCGTACGTCTTAGGTAATTTCAGATTTCAACGATGAACACGATAATAAAATCCTTGGTCAACCCACACAAATATACGTACACACATAGATTTATACATTATGGTAAACAAACAAAGGAAAAATCACGATGCTTCCAAAAAGTCACTTTAGAAAATGTAGTGACATATCTGAATAATTAAAACCACTTAAGTGTTGTCCTTTAGACAAGTATACAAGCATGACAAGTTACAACTTGTATTTATTTTACAGGCTTACCGTGAAACTTTCTCCCCTTGCTAGTCGTCGACTTTTTCCCCACAGAGAGAACTTTTCTGCAAAAAGAGTGCTTTGCTCACAGTCAACTTTTCCAGTAATTATATTAAACGTGTGCAATAACAAAGTGCGGAATATTTTCAGTCAGCCTGTTATTTTTTCTAGAATTCCTTTGACAAGTACGGAAAGATAGGAAGAGAAAGTCGTATGCTATCCCGAGTGAGATTCAGTTCGCCCGGACAAGATACGGAAACGTAGGACTGAAGAAGAAGAGAAGGAAAATAAGGTGGTGGTCCCAGTACAAGTTTCGACTATACAACAACAGACTGGACAGAGCTGGTCTCTGCCTGAAATAACTCCGGCTTCCAAAATGGGGTATAGTCTGGCCCAAGTCGTAAGCAGAACTAAACGTGAATTCCGTTGAGTTGTCAGTTCAGTAGTGAGTGTGTACTAACCAGTATCCGGCACAACTTATCGGTTCAGTCACGGCAACAGTCTCCAGTGTGGTGGTGGTGGTGGTATGGTGTACAGAGCAGTGGATCTGCTGTAGGTAGTTAGACACAAAGGAATAAGTCTACAGTCTACCTCACTCTCTCTCTCTCTCTTATTCCTTGGTAACCCACGAGGAGCTGTGCACTACTTGTTTTAGAGTAGCTGCACATTTGACGTTCAATGTTACGATCCTGGAATATTGGTGAAGCAGTAGGTGGTAGTAGTAGAGTTGAAGGATAGGAAATCCAATCTTCCGAAATCGGGTAGGGACGACTAACCACGATCCTCTACTCACCGCACGAAACGAAAGCCAACGAATGGGGACGGCAGTCGCCAAACCCCACACTAGTCACTACTCTACTCTACACTACAATAGAATGAGCGACGAGAGCAGCGCATCCTTTTACTTACAGAATAGGAATAGTCCATCGGTTCTCTCTCCCTGCTCATATATGTCTTGCAGTAATGACTGTGCGTCTGCTGAACGCTACAAAGCTTCTAACGAACGAAAATGGAAAGCCCCATGTCACATATTATGAGTTGTACGATTGTGGCTTGACGCAATCAAACTCTCCTCTGACATCCTGCTAAAACCTTCTTCATTATGTTGTGTACAGAGTATTATGTACTTATATGAATATTTCAACACAATCGTATATGCACCACAATAACATCTTCCCGAACGTCTCATTATTCACTTTCTATTTATACAGGGGACATAAAAAGTATAAATTATTTATCAATCCACTTTCTCACTTCAGTAATGTTCTTATTTCATTTACGGGGATTTAAAAGGTGCTTGTAACGACGCTGAATTCAGAATATGGTGAAATCGGCGGAAGCATGCGTGGGTAGTGGAGAAAGTAAAAGAAAGAAAGTAGGTTATATAGTAAATAATAACACGTCCATAACAAGTTGTAATAACACGTCATCAGGGCACCATTTTCATAGAAAGGATTTTTTCTACATTTGGTAAATAATGGTAAAATTAGATTTTCGGATTTATCTATATAGTGGTTGTTGGGGAGTGAGTTTGTAAAAAGTGTGCAGATCCATTCAAGTGAACTGAAAAAAATGTTTGCTGGTCCTCCTTGCACATTGAGCTGCTACAGGCGATGCGTCACCCGTTACATAAAATCAATAGCGAGAGAAGTTTGTCGAGAGGAGACTCTGGAATGGAATTCGGGGGAGTTTCCCTGATAGCACTATTCAATACAATGCATTATCATGTGTGCATTCAATTCCTAAAAGAAATGCTAGACTCACAGCAAGTGTGTATGTGTGCACAGGTAGGCAAGCCTAATCTCGGGATTTACTATGCTGTACACAACAGTCACACGTTCTGTGCAACTACATTTTTAGACCCACAGTCTTCTTGTGGCTAGGAAACTCGTCCAAATAAACAAATTGCTACGTGGTCGAAAGGAGAGTA
>JABASC010004272.1:0-12165 GCA_019776185.1 Plutomurus gul | reverse complement strand
CTACTTTCCCGATATATCCTTTCAATAAAGAAAAATAGACAGGATTGGATTGATTTGATCGTGCAATTGACCAGATACGATGTTTATATCTGCTTCTAATTGTAAGTATATGCAAGTGTCCACGTACACAATTACATAGTGGTTGATTACCTGTTCTATTCTTGTTTGTGTGCCTAGCCGCAAGTATAAGTGCACAGTCATAATATGCAGATTTACTATCAGAGTGGACAAGTACGGCGTACAATACAGGTTGTTGTTGTTGGAGAGCAACCAACAATTTTTCTCGTCATTTTATACTTTAGCTAACTGCACTGCTCGTAGAATGCAAGCAGCACTTGCTTAGGCTGATGAGACAGCTGGACATCAAAACGTTCACGAAACAATTAATTAAATAAGACTATACAATCTTCCTATGCAAATCACTTTAAGAGCACTGTCCATGTTTATATTTACGTGCAAATTTCAAAAATCAAGGAAAAAATCAGTGGGGAATTACTCACTACTATGCGGCTAACTACTGTTGAAAATATTGTGTCGTATTTGTTGTATGTAAGCTGAATAAATGGATATGGTGGGTAGTTAGCTCATCTATTCGATATCAACATTTAAATTGAAGCTTAGATCTTTGACATGCCAGACAGGACAAATGGTTGGCTTATTGTATGAACGATCACGATTGTGACAATCGTGAAATCTCTTATATTATTGCACTGCACTACTAGCAGGTATTGAGCCGGACGTGGTTTATGGAAAGCTGGTAATACAGGAATTACAAACAATTTCATATTATACAAATGCATAAGTGCAAACATCTACAACAGTAGCTTTTTCAAAGTGTAGTATCCCACTAGGTAAATAAATACTACGTAAACAAATATGTACAAAGTGTATGATAGTAGGTTGATATAACCATTATCAACTTTGAGTAAGATCGGTGGTTGTACATGTACTGACACCGCTAGTGGTAAGAAGCATTCCTAAATAAACAACAGTTCAATATACGTAGAAAAAGCAATGTTTTGCTGCTATCTTTTGTAGTTTGTTCTTCTAGATCCTCAATAAGTGTGGTTGTACCTTACTACTGTATGTATCTTGCATTATGGACAGTGGATGAAAAATTGAAGACCGTCCTCCCTTCCAGACAGTGAAGGCAAACCTGTATGCAATTTAGTTCTTTTTATCCAAATATAATACTAGCTTGTTAGTGAAATGCCTCACCATTAATTCGACTGTTTGCCCGTCCATTACGATACAGTTAGGCTATTGGTCGGTACCCTACACGATTGTTGGCAGTTGACGTTCACTTTGCCGGTCGATTAAATGAGACATACAATGGGTCTTTACAAATCAGATTTCCGCCAATGTCAAACAGTCAACATACTTTCTTTATTAACATTCTAAAAGTTATGACACTCAATCAAAAATCAAGATATTTTGTCGCAGACATTCATTTTTTGCATCAACCAAGTTAGGATTCACAATATGAAGAATTTACCATTTGAAATAAACATCATAATCCTCCTCATACTTGTTTGAGATATTTGTCAATTGATATTGCAGATAATCTTCAAAGATAAAATTTAGGAGAACTCAACAGGTTTTCAACCATGAAGGCGCATTTTTTCATGCAGTCCTTTGTGGTAGTAAGTATGAAAAATATTCCAAAATCCAGTATGCACTTTTTAACTGTAATCTCCTGCCTTTCTGATGATTAAATATGATGTTATCTGAACACCCATAATAAAGTACTCGTGCTAGTGCACTGTTTATATATTGCACGGGAGAGCTCGTCCTGCATACAGTGTGTGGCATTGAAGAATTCATTGAAACTCCGGACTTCATTCTACTGGAATGATGTTGACTTCAACTCGACATCAGGAGTACTCTTGCATTAAAAGCCATAAGACATCAGCATAAAGATAAACGAAGCAAAACAAAAGGCAGATTGCAATACTTTCACAAGTACATCTTCAGTTCATCCATCAACTACTTACTAATCTGTCCATCCATCTATCTAGGTGACGGTGCAATAAAACACAAAACGCAAGCGTAGGTAACATACCAAACAGCGAGTAAAGTTTATAAAGACAAACTGCGTTGCATCACATTCTAAAATGCGCGCTAACCCTACCTAGGTATATGAGTGGTAGTATGTAGTATGTAGTAGCTACAGGTAAAAGCTTTGATCATGTACACACACACATCCAAACAAATCCAATCCAACTACTTAATTTTTTATTATGACAATAAGTAGTACGTATACACATCTTTGCAGTTATTTAGTTTTAGTTTGCACTCTGGACTTCCCTGCTGGATCATACTTATGGTGTATTGGTGGTGGAGGGTAGCTTATGTACAATTGTGAATTTTAAGATGTGCTTTCTACGTCTTCGCGCATAAATTTTATGTGCGAGATGCTTATGTACATACGTACGTACTTATAGGCAGGTAGCACTACGTATACAATATAATAATCGCTGCAGTAGTACCTAAGGGGTTGATCAAGAGTGGATCTTTGCGTGTGGTGTGGTTAGCGTTGGCTCAGTGTTATTCAGTAGTAGTGGTGGGGATACCCGAAGCTAACGTCTAGTGTACAGGGTAAAGGATACCTGTCCTGTATGTATTGAGAATCCTTTTACTTAGCTAGCTGCTGACTGGCTCGTCTTATAATGAAAAGTGTACTTACTACTACTACTACATACAACAACTTACTACTATCTACTGTCTGTCTGTGCATTAGTTAGTAATTTTACACTATCTTCTATGTGGCATTGGAGTGGATAGCATAGTAATGCATTGGAGTCCAGAGGGTGAGAACATACATAGCACCAAGTAAAAAGTCTCTTCTCTTCTGTGAGAGGAACCAGCAGATCAGATCATCTGCGAGGAGATCCTACTTACCTTGCCTTGCCTTGTCGTCTCGCGTACCTACATAACATTTGACTCATCTAAGGGGAGAGGTACTCAAGATCAGTTCGTACACACACCGAGGAAAGGGTTAGCTCTCGTCTTCCTATTCACACATGCTACAGCTTCTCTCTGGCTTCGTGTAGTAAGTGGTGAGTGCAAGAGCTGAATGTTTAGTCTGATTGTGAGTGTCTATCTGGACCCAGTCGGTTTATTCCGCTGTCTGAGATCTTTTTCAAACTCTTTCAAATCATTCTCAGAAAATTCAGAGAGGGAAACTGAGACAACCGGGAAAACAGTCGCTGTGTATCCACTAAATAGGTGCAGAAAACATTTGCAATCAATCGTGAATAATTTGTAGTGTAGTACACAAGCCGCCGTGTGATAAAAACATGTGTGTATCCAAGAGTGCTCACACACGCACGTACATACGTAATAGCTGAGGCTGTTCATTGGACCTTTGTGTGGTGTTATAGTGGTGGGTGGTATGATGCACAAACATATTGATACAGTTTAACATTTAAATTACCTCTTGCTATCCTGCAATTTACCTGCTGCTATATTGAATGTTGATTGAAGGGGGCCCGTGACGTGATAAGTGTCAATTTGAAGTGTCTAGATGATTGGACTGTTGTGTACATATGTAAAAGTGTACCCACAAGCGTGAGCAATATATTTGTTGGTGTGTGGTGTGAAGAATTAGCATGACTAATGTAAACAGTAGGAAGGTACGCACAGTTACAGATATATTTCTATTGTGGTGACAGCTGAAGCGGATTTTTAACCAACATAACCATCCTGAAAGGGTTGAATCCTTTCGTGTTCCTCTCTCGTGTGACAGAAAGTAATTTTCCCTGACTGAATGAGTGGGCTGAACTTTGTTTTGGGTATCGCTCCGATTTTTAAGGGAAAATACACTGATTGCTCCAGAAACTTCAATGGAATTCCCTTGAGTGAATACTGTTTGCTGGGGGTTGTTGGTTGTTCACTTTTTTCTATAATTATTAACTCGTTGTTGTGGTGTGGAGTGTTTTGGGACTGAACCCAACACATCTATTCATTTGTATGCATCGTGCAAAGGAAGGACCGTGGCAATCTGATCACAAATTACCTTTGCATCTATATATAATAAATGTATAATTTGTAGTCAATCGACTTACACACACATTTCTATTGTGTGGTTGTGAATGGACTGAAGAGAAACGTACACTAAACGAATAGTGCAGTGAGGAAGCCCAACAAATCTCAGATTTGTTCACAGTACAGTTTTTGACTGCGCTCATCCAAACTGATCTGATCTACTCTGCAAGGATACCAGAGAGGCTGTCCTTTCACTGAACAGAAATATGCTCGTAAAAATGTATGCTAATTTGTTATGGTTTTTATTGCTTATAATAACTGTCATTTGTGGCAATAGTCACATAAATATTCTATAAGTACTACATCAACTGACAACTCTACATGACTGCATTACAAGACATTAATAAATGCGATATTCCTACTTAGCTGACTTTGGCATCTACATGGGTGATAATAGGGATTTTGGCATTAATTTAATTTAATTGCCCATTTGTAGGTACATCTACATTTTTTAGAACTACTTTTTTCTATAACGCTACAACACTTCTACTTATATTCTAGGTTTTTAGTATCCTTTCATTTCATTACTTTCGTTCTCACAATCAGTAGGCAATCTGAGTAATATTTTAGAAAAAGTACAATGGTCTTGTTTAGAGAATCTTTGCCTTGAAGCGTACATGTTACTTCAGTACAATGCAATAAAATGGCGAACAATCCAATAAAATAAACAAGTACATAATTTTGACTACAAATTGTTTAATTAAGATGCTGAAATCATTATCGGACCAGTTGTGAATATTAATATAATGCCAAGGTATACGATGCCACTACAGTTATAAGGAATAATCGAAGAAGTTGTTAAATCGTCGGACTTTATCACGGCACATTTGCCAAGTTGTACAGCAGAAAGTCTGAACTCATAATAATTAAAGGAGGACTTGTGTTCAGTTGATGCAATGGGAGTGAGTAGCCGATAAATATCCGTGTCAAAGATGACCGTCTTCTTGCAGGGGTGACTTATATTCGTGTTAATTTTTTGTAGCTGTTTTCGAAGCTTGTGTTCTTGTTCTGGTCTACTGTTTCCCACTTGTTGTGTGTTCGCTGCTCCATAGGGGAATCGCTGTTTTTTTTACTTCAAATAAAGTATGTTACTGTCTGAACCAATGCGAATGTAATATACTGCTAATGTAGCAGAAGAAGCAAGAAATCGTAGAATACTTGCAAGTACAAAAAGTTTTTTGTCTAAGTGCATACGTGATGTACTACCCCACTAGTAACTGCAAAACTAAATGAAACTTTTGAAACATTAGCTAGTGGTGGTGTATGTGAATGAATTCAGGAATACAACTAGAAACTGATAGCGTATTACATTTGGCAAATGGAAAGCTGAAGCATTCAGTAATTTTAAAGACACACATAAAATAACGTCTAAGTAACATAACAGATTGTCATATACATTTATTTAATTCAGCCATGTCCTATCGTCATACAGATATGCAGTTACAGACGATTCAGTATACTCACACAAAATGATGCTACATAGAAAGATTTAACCCGTCGGTCGGCTTTTACACAGAGATTAATTGTCCATTCCAATCACATGTTTTACATTTATCTAATCCGGTGCGATTTTATCTTTTTGGCAGATTCGGCTTTTAATTGTATTGCTTCTTCTTGTTTATAGTTTTTTTTAACTGAACGTACTTATACACTGTTTCTGAGCTGCCAGTCAGTAATTTTGAATGAAAGAGTGGAGAAACAGGGAAAATTCCTGAATTGCTCATATCTTTTGAATAGCTTGTGCACTGACACATACCTTTGATACTTTCAAACCAATGATTAGTCGTAGAGTGTTGTTAAATAATAAATGTTCCCCTTATTTGTGTCTCTGTTCGCATAAGAGAGGAAAGTCCTTGGGATCCACCCCAGTTTTATTAGTTTTGCTCATTCTAACCTCATGACTAATATTTATATGAGCATAATTGCCCACAAGACAGAACGAATAGATTACCGAAGCGGGTGCATACAACATAACATATGGACAAGTGCACTAGTTTACGTTTTTACAAGCTTAACAAGGTATCCACAATGGCCGCTCCTTGATTCTCTCTCTGCCACTTAACTAAAGTGAAGTATATGATTTTCAGTTATAGGTTAACTCAAGTGACAACTTTAAAGTACGTTGTGTACCATTAAGTGGTTTACAATGGATTGCCATGTTTTGCATGGAGATGAGTTAGGTGCTAATGTAAATTAAAACTGTGTTACGTTTACGTGGCTGTGTAGCTATCAGTGCCTATTAATGAGTGAACGTGCAACAAGAACATTTATTATATTATTTGTGGTTATGAGTTATTTGAAACTGCTGTGCAACAGAATTGTAGTAGTAGAACACAGGAGGGATCCACACACTGACTGGCAACTAGTATACCGTAATAAATAGGTATACTCAAAATGTATGTATTGTGAGTTTTAAGTACATATAAGGTAGATTTGCGCTTTGCACTAATCGTAAATATTTGTCTCATTCAATGAACATTTTCATTAAAAGACGGCACACTGGCAGACACAACCATAATGTATTGTAACTATCTAGTTAGAAAGGTAGTATACACAATATGGTACATAGTAGTAAACCAGGGGGATCCTATACAAAAAGAAAGTTTGAATTACACCTATGAAAGAATTGTAACACAGACACAATGGCAGTATGCTACTCTCAACTGTGAACTAGAACTAGTCGATTGGTTGATTCATTTGGTACAGGTATACCAGTAAGTTTGTGCATGTCTTGTATAAATGAGTAAATAACGAAGTGCATGAGCACAGGGAAGTAAAAGACATAAAAGGAAAAGAAGATGCTCCCCCATAAGAAATGGATATTATGTACACACACATACACACACACACTCACTAACTACTATTGTGGATAAGTACGGCAGAGTGGGGTAAAGTAATGTAAGTATGATTATGATGATAGTATAGTTTAGTGGGCAAGTGGTGCTATAACAATAACAATAAAGAGGAGCAAAAGTGCTCAAATGCAGTGGTCAAACCAGAGCGTAAATTCCAACGAGCATTTTGCGATAGATTTATTAAAATTTATATTCACCATAAGCCAAGCGTAACAAACTGTAGAGCCACGGCGAGTCCAATGTAAAATGTAACATGAAGAGCGTTTTGTACTCGTTGCCTTACATTAGTTGTCCATTAGTATTATGTACTTACTTTTAGTTAGCTATACGAAGCAAGTATGGTGTGCATCACATCGCCCATCAAGGTACATGTGTACCTCAACCGCAATTCCGTACTAAATGTATGCCTGCTTGGATAAAGTTTTAATAGTACATTCAGACGCGGCTGCTATTAGTTCACCTGAGCGTCATTTCTCATCTAGTAGAGAGCTAATGTGAGCAACCATCAGCACAAGATATGGTTATGGGCGGAAAGAGTCAGTAAATTTCCCATCAGGATTATAGACTTTTCTCCTTTTCCACTGCGATTCCTGAGATGCTGCTTTCCTCAAGAAATTTTCCATTATATTTTAGTACTTGAATATTCTTATGTCGGCAAATAGCACTCAAAATTAAAATAGAGACTGTTAATCGCTCTTTCCACTACTTTTTTGTACATGAATATTACACTTAGAGATTTGATAATTCTTTTAGTAGGAGTATACATAAAAATTGTATTATTGTTTACATATTGTACTAAACTCTGCACAAATTAAATGGAGGAATTATATCGTAAATTTGTACACCTTGTAATAACGGTACCTTTTCAAAGTGTTATATGAGCGTGTTAAAGTGCGATCTACCTAGCGCACAGGTGCTTCCCTCTTCAAATACTATTATACCAATTCAATGTTACTACAGAACATGTTACAAAAGTGTGAGTTAGAAATGAAATACAGCGGTCTGAAAGTCTCACCTACTTTCTACTACATCGTAGCATTTTAAATTGAAATTTCCCGTTTTTAATATGTTTCTTGATATGTATCACCTAATAAAATAAGCTTTTAATGTTACCAAGATAGTTATTTATAGCTGATATTAGGAGGGGAACCCCCACGTGAGCTGCACAGCAGGGTGTAGTCTCCGTTTATGTTAGTGCTATAAAATGAGCCTTTATCTCTGATCTTCCATCACATTACGTGTAAAAAGTAGATGTCATGATTTAAACCTGTGGACTTGATATTAAAACTGTGCTTAAAGATTACTTAAGTAGAGATTACTCGGAAAAACATTTACATAAATAAATAGGTATGCGCATATTGTGTTATCATGTTTAAATGTTATCAACCCATTCAAATTAACTTGGGAATCAATCAAAGGAAACCTGGGCTAAGTAGGCAATCAATTATAAAATACCTTTTCTCTATCGTTGTTTACCATCGGACTTGTTGGGCTCGCGGAGGTGGAACTCCTAATCCTAACTAATCTGATGGGGCATCATGATGGGACGGAAATGTTTATTTTGTTTTTAGGTAGTTTTTACCGTGTGAAATTGTCAATTCATTTTTCTTTTATTTTTCAAAGGTAAAATACAACCAGTCCAAAAAGTACTGTTGCATTCTCCATTGCTCATTATTATTATTATTTCTAGCTTCAGATGAGAATTTGCTGGCTTGTGACGAGTCCAAGTGAGTAGATCGTTACCAAGTGTTTCCGTAAGCGTTTTCAAACGCATAGTACGTACCTGTACTGCACCATTCTTTGTTGTGTGTAGAGAAAAAGAGAGCTGAAATGAGAGTTGTAAATAGGGGGGAAAGTGGAGAAGAGCAATGATAAGAGCCCATTTAGGAAGATGTACTGTGTGCATGATATTTGGGGAAACGTTGACGCGGCTTTGTTTGATAGTTAGTGGGTCTTATTCTCTCGCACTCTCACATCTGATGGACGCACATTCATTCCTTTTCCTTTCATTCCAATTCTGATCTCAATTCCATTCCCTCGCCGTATGTACAGGGACTATCCAAACGATCACATTTGATCGTAAATACAATTACAAGAATTTATCCGACAATAAGCCAGCCGAACCCTCCCGACCCTGTAACCTACGTAGTACACAGCCAAACGCTATTTTCTTTCCGGCAGTACAGTCTACTGACTTCACTCACTCACTCACAGGAGAATTGTCTCGTCTCATTCCTCACTATTTATCTACTGCTGCTCTCGTACTCGTTCCACGATTCGATATTTCCCCCGGTTTGATTTGACTTTATCAACTCGACTCGTCGTTGCTCTTCTACTTCCACTTACATCTATGTATATGACGTAATGAAGGATTTTTACTTGACGTAGTTCCATCACAAAGTTCGTAGATTATATAGATGCTCACAAACGTGCACACAAGCTGTCTGCAGCAGTAGAGGACTTGACTTGGGTTGGCTACAACAAAAATATCTCTCTAACAAGACATATCGAAGACAAGACAAGGACAGTGAGAGCGTAAAAGGCAAGAGTATAAGGAAAGAGATAGGTCGCAGGTACTTGTCTACCAACATTCACAAACGAAGCTCCTAAGAATTCGTTCTAACAGGAACACAACAACAGATAAACGAAGGTGATAGTAACTAGCTACACTTTTAAAAGTTTTCATTCTATTTTCTATTTGTGTAGTAGTAGTACCTGCTGCCTCTCGTATAATTGTTAGTACAATAGCATTGTATAACTGTACTAATAATACCATACGAGCACGGTGGTTCTCTGCTTTTTCCTGATATGATTACTGTTGTGTGGTGGAACTTACCTCTGCAATAATAATTCATCTTGTCATGTCACATTTTGTTGGCTCTCTTTTCTCACGCTGATATTACCAACTAGTACACACTATCTAGTAGTTAGTTAGTTAGTTACGAATTTCATTTCTCTGTGAGGACAGACGCTCTCATACATTCCCTATTGTAAAAGCAGTCATTGAAAACGGCAGAAGAAAGTGACAAAATAAATAGAAAAGTCAACCCGTAGCTTTACAGGGGCCGCAGTATATAGTAGTGGTAAACAAATGACTGGAGACCAGCATTCTTCTTTCGTCTATGTATGAACATACGATGGAATGATGCGGAGACAGCAGCTAGATTTCTTTTAGACTTGATGGATGGGATATATTACCGGGAATTGATCTAAAACGATAACTAATGGAATTCTCCGCAATTGCTTCGGTTACTCTTTGAATGACATATTGCTATTGAATTACTACTACATTGTGATATCATCTAGATCGCACTCACTCATACATGCATTCACATTACATACAATTACACCCCTCTCGTTTGTACTGTGCATTGGTATACCTACATCTATACATATAGGTGTTCGGTCTGACTTCCCTCTTTCACAATTACAATTACCAACCCATTATTCTCCCTATACCAACTGTCTTACAAGCTTTTTATGCAGTCTTATTTATTATTTATTGTGTACTAGACCTATTAATTTTGTGAAATTAATTGAGGGCTCACAATTATATCTTGTTTTGAGAGAATTGTAAGAATAATAAGTAAGCAGTCAAATAATATTAATGAGTCAAAGTACGTAAAAATAACAGCAACGAACTACACTACACTGTTTACTTTTCTGAAAGCTCGAAACAACGAAGAAAACCTTTTTTACCCGAACGTGTGTCTCAACTATTTAGATATAATATTTACTATACGAAAGGATATACATATGATGCAGATATGCAATGGAACGAAATTAAATGAGCTGTCGTCTCTTTTATGGCATTTAGATGCATTAGTTCTGTTCCTTTGTGTTGTACGGTACTTTACTATGAGTGAGACTGTAAGCAGTAGCTGGCCAGACAGGAGAGACAGACCTAAGTGAGAAAGCGCTTTAACAATTCAAGATCTCTAGACTTCAGTTTTTATCCGATCTTTACATAAGTAAGAAGCATTTCATTGAATACCTCCATACAGGCACTACATTCGTGTCTCGACTGCAGGACTTTTTTGTCTATCAACCTAAAAGGATTTTGACTTGCACATACCGACTCTTGATAGTCCTTACGCACATAAACTTGAATTCACAATGAATTTATTAGTGTTCTCCAGTCTTACTGAAGATGACTAAAACATTTATTTAATGTTAATGAAATCGTTGAGCCGAGTAGTAGTGGTAATATCTATCTCTACTTACTAAGGTTAAACGTGTAAACCTCGTCCGATAAAAGAAAAATGACGGGAATGGATGGAACTTTGAGTAAATTTTCTCGTTTCTCTATTCTAGGAAGGGAGTACCGGGGGTAGACGACATGACCGGGTCAGGCTCAATGAACGCTCGGTAAGTTACATTTCTATGTAGTCTTCTGTATCTTATATATTTTTTAAAATGTTGATAAAAATGCTGGACGACGTAACCAGCAACTTCTCGTCTTGCATTTAACATCCACAGTTTTTCAAATTCCTGTGGTTTAATCTAGCTTTTAATTTTACGAGTAACTTTGTATTCCAGTATTGGAAATTTCAGAGATGTGTACACTGTGTGCGTACAATTTATAAAAGTATACATAGGTATGCATTGTGTATTAACATACTAATACAAAGTAGAACGCAGAAGCTGCATATTCTTTAGATAATAAATGTTAACGTATCCATAATAAAACAGGGCATTTATAAGTACAGTTATTTGAAAACCTTGGGTAGTGGATTCCGGATGATTGGAATATAATTCCGTTGTTTCTAAACGAGCATTAGAAGTGGAACGAGTATAGCGAGACTTTAATCTCCTCCTGAAGATAGCGGTACACCTTTATGGTGTTTTAGTGTTTAATAAAAGTTTTACGAAGGGAAAGCGAGGAACTTCTGTTTTTTGTGGTCTAAAACTCCCTTCGAAGGCATTTGTAGTAGTGAGCGTTGATTTGGTTGGATTTGTTCCATGCCAGCTTAGAAGGTCATCCATGGAATCATTAAATACTACCTTTCAACCCTGGTATTAGTAGTGTATTTACAGCCCAAGCAAATCATATTGATTAAGGGGACCACATGGCAAATGAGCTCATCACATGAAGTCTACTGCATTTATTTTCACACTTTCTATACAGTTGATCCAATCTAACACAGTAAACTGTACAGGTTAGTGTCACGACTGTCTCCTCTGAATAGTAAGTCACAGGGAACAGGGAACGATGCAGCACTGGGAGACAAAGTCAAAGGAAAACTAGGAAACCGACCTGAAT
>JABASC010004271.1:0-12168 GCA_019776185.1 Plutomurus gul | reverse complement strand
AACATAAAACACATCAATAATCTTATATCCGGATCCCTGTTCTTTTCTATGTGCAATATTTTTATTTTCCGTGTCACACAACTTGTATCTAATCATTATTTGTTGTCAACATGAATGAAAGTATATCCTAAGCAAAATACAATTGTGTTTCAGTACGGCGTAACTAACTAATGACAGAATCGTCTTTTAATTTTAGTGCTACGTATAACAATAATAAATGCTTTTTGTGTTATTGCTGCTGGCTGTGTAAATATACTCCTGTTTTGTAACCTTACTTGTGAGTAATTTCATTAACATTATTGTCTGTTTCTCCTTGACTCAATTTCGTTCGATTTGCAGTTCTGGAAAACACTTTTCGTTTGCCTTCAGGTTCAATACTAGAATTGATGTTACCAATAATGGTTCTGGCTTCGTATCGCCTCTGTTTCCTGCCACATGTGGGAGTATAATGTTTGGCTAGTCCTCTTTAAGTATGACAGATGTTATTGATAGCGAAAAGTTTATCTGACCTACATATATTTATATAAAAAGCGGACGCGAAAACGATGTTGGTATTGCTTCTTCAACTTACATGGTGTAGCGATAGAGAGCCGTGTGCTGTAGTGCAACAACGTGAAAGCATGTTATTTTCATGTGTCTGTAATTGATCTTCATAGTAATGTTCCCGCTTTCCACATCCTATTACTTTATTAGGATACGGAAATAAACGTAGACCTTAGAATATGGCTTGTGAATGCATCCTATTTATGTAATGTGAGCATTCCCTTTTAAAATAGTTGCTACCTTGACTAGTTAGTCGTCTCTGTAATATGTAAAAAGGAAATGCTATTTGGGATTTTGGTTTGGTTTTGAATGGCTGATTAGGTGATGGGAAACTTGGAGTTGGGAATAAGCAAGGGCGTTCCGTTTCTGCATCTCCCAACCCGTCTCGTCGTCAACAGGGAGAATTCCTTCGGGTGACGGAGAGCTCTCCACTCATTGACCCGTCTGAGGTGGTGGTTGCAACTCGAGATGTTCAATTTGCACAGCCTGTCATTTCTCCACATGGTACTTTTTTCTCTTCTTTTCTTCTTCACTTTCACTAATGGTGTCGCATTGGCTTGATACTTTTTGTATGATATATCGAAATTATTATTACACCCACCTATATACAAAAAATACACATGCATGTCATTGCATTTTTATTCTCTCTGTGGTCTCTCAATGGCAAATATTTTATGTACAGTTTTTAATTTCTTTTGTATAACTTGTCTCTATGGTTTGGTTCGGATTATTTAATTTAATATACAATACACGGTGTAGCTAAGCGGACATGGTTTTAGCGGCGGATTACACAAAAACACATAATGGAGATTGTAGAGTAGCCGTGGATTAAGGATAACTAACTAAATGAATGTGATGTGTGATGTGATGAACATTGGGGTTACCTTGTTAGGGTTGCCACCTCTTCAACCTATTATAACTTCTTCGACTTCTTCTGTGAGTGTGACAACTAGAACTAAATCTGGACCTACTCCTGTTGTCACTGTTGCACAAACTGCATCTGCCACACCAGCAAATGCCTCCACAACCTCTTCTTCTTCTTCTCTATTCCTTCATAATCCGATTATTGACACGATTGGAGTTCCCCCACCAACACACAAAGAAAATCTTGATATTGACAGTGAGAATTGCGCGGAAAAGTGTGAAGGAACTATCCCCTGCAGTAAGTCTAACACTGTCATGTAAAAAAACTTCATCCTAGCACTGCACTGTAACCTTCTCGGCACTAAAAATATTTAATTTCTTAGATGAACCTACTTTCTATCTTACACCTGATATAGTAGAAAGAAATTGTAATTGTTTCGTAAATTAAATTTTAATAGATGTGAAAGCATCGCTTCATTATTAATGCTTCGCACATTTAGCACTCATAGCTATAATATGTTTTTATTGAGACTGCACTATATGGAACACAAACTACTATTACAGTTACCTTCTGAAGAAGAGTTAGTGGCAGCCCTAAGTCTCAGATTTCGAGTTTTCTGCGTTGTAACCGAAATCCGATTGTATCTTTAATGTATTTACAATTTGCGCTGTTAATATTTTGCTGTTTAATTTTGTGTATTTAGCAATGGCTTCTCAGTCATGTAAATAATGAAGTGCAAGAACAATAGAGAAAAGTGGTTTTTAATTTCCTATTATGGTTTGCAGAGGAGCTGAGAAGGGCGGACTCTTTGCTTCAGAAAGCATTCGAAGATAAATTGAGAATTGTTTCCAAGATTTTGCACATTCCTCCTGAAGACTCGGAACATTCTGGAGAAAATTTGGCAATCGATACACCTAAAGACACAAAAGAACTCGTTGTCGCTTGTATGCATCAAGGTTTGTAAAAAAAGCTACTTGACTACTTGTCTTTTTCTAATGAGCTCCCTCTTTTTCCTTTATACTAGAAGAACTTTATCGTTCGTCTGCGACTAGATTTCTTTTAGTTTTTCGCTATGTATGTATCTCCGGACGATTTTGTAGTGTGCTGATGATTTAGACTGTACAGGATATGCATTCCAGTTGTACAGCATTATATCATCCGTAATAAGATTTCTTAAGCGCAGTCATAAACTGTAACCGTGTTAGTGTTGACTAAAGTGGTGTTTTGGCATTGGTTTAAACGTATGCATTTATGTTAAAGGGGCATAAGAGATATCCTGTGGAAGGAGCTGGAGAATGTATTTTTATTGTCAAGCAGCAAGCCTGCGTTTTATGACTTCCCTTTAGTTCGAGAAAATTATGATACAAATGTTACGATGAGCGAATAAGAACTTTGTCTTGCACTCTTATTGAAATATTAAGTCAAGGTTTTCTGCTCATAGAATGGAAGGTTACATTTTTAGACTGTAATGCTGGTACTGATGGAGAAGAAGAGCGTTGCGTTTTGAAAATAAGAAGGGTGAAGGATATTAGTAAATGGATGTGTCGTTTGTAGTGGCTCACAACGCCCTGAAATGCAGACTAGATAAAACATTCGCTTGCGTTACTTGAGACATTTACTATAAAGTACATATAGAAAGGAAAGGAACTCTTCTATAAATTGCCTTTTGCTCTTTTTTTNGAAGGAAAGGAACTCTTCTATAAATTGCCTTTTGCTCTTTTTTTTGCAGTGGATCAACTCGGACGCCTCTTTGCCAACCAGAAAATCACTAATGAGAATTTGCCCCTGCATCGAGAGCAACTCAATATTCACAAGAGCCTCAATAATTTACTCACGCAGCTGCTGGTACTTAAAATTTTCTCAATGCTTAACTATTTATTTACTAGGAAGGGGCGGGACTTTGAAAACTAGTGACGATTGTAAATGTCTAGTTTGTTCATGATTGTGAATTAGGCGAACAACGAGATTCAGTTTTGTGTAATATTTGTTTGTCGTTTACGCCAGTAGTTAATGTCATGTTCGTTTTTGTTTACTCTATTTTAGAGTGAGGTTCACAGAAGAGATGACGATCTAGAACTGAGAAGGCAAGAACTTCATCGGGTTCGAGAACAGAATCATGGGTATCAAGAGAGATTACAGACTCGTGCCAAAGTGGAGAGACAACCTTCCCCTGGAAATCTTAGTAGTCCCACCTTGAGTCCGTCGCAGTCTCGTCCCAATAGTTTCCTTTCTATTTCTTCGTCCTCGGATCATCACGAATTCCATCATGATGATGAACCTGGTAAGAAAATTGTCCATGTTATTCATTATTAATGTGTGTTTATACAAATATTGCACTTTTAAAATAGGTTTTGCATGCATTAAGTATTACAGTATATACAGTTAAGTATTATTACTAGTTGTTTTTCTATTTTATTTGCACGGTCTCTTTTCTACAACTTTTAGAACGAGAACGAGCCAAGATAATATTTTTCGAAATCTTAAAGATTTTTCAGAAAAGTTTTGTAAGCTATATCTTATTTAGAGTTTACTGCTTATTTGAAGCAGATTTGCATTCGATCTTCTCTTTGCTTCTGCTTTCTCCATTGATGCTATGCTCTTTCTCTACATCTTGTGCCTCTTCTTCATACTCTCTTAGTTATTGTTAGTGGTTTAGTCTTTAAGTTTATTATTATTCACTTGCCACTGATCACATGCACATGCAACGAGGATATTTTTTAGAAAAAATGACAATTGGAAATTTTGTGTGTTAATCCTATTTAATACATAGGGGCGTACTTTTATTGTTTTTTGTGCCTTCATTCTTCATCGGATTGTTTGTATTGTACTGTACATTGTACTGTCTGTCTGTCGGTTGAAATGATTTGACGATCATTTCACGTTTTCTTTTCTCGTCCAGTGTAAGTTTTGACTTGACTTGTATTTGTTCGTGTTTGTGGCTTTGTGTCGTGAACTGTCGCTTTGTTGTGTTGTTTACTGCCTTTCTATAGAAAACATTAGTATACCGTCGTTAGTCATTTACATTAATACAATAGTCAATATATGCATTTGGCATCTTTGTAACAATGTTTCAATTGAGAATCCTTTAACGTACAAACTATGAAAGATGATTTCATAGTAGAATAATCAAATCCGTAGTTCTTATCAATGTGGACGGGAGAAACATTTGCATGGTGTACTTTTGTTTTGAATTGGATTTTTGATTCTATGTGGTTTGTTTTTGTTGTTTGTTCGTATAGAAGTTGTGATGATGAAAGCTCCCTTGAAGCCTCAATTATCCGCTCCTGTAGCTTCCAGTTCTAATAGCACGAGTCCTCAGCCTACCACCAATAGCTCTTCTGCTGAGGCTTCGACCTCTCTCGAAAATTCAGTTCCAATTAAGACTGAAGACAGTCACCTGTACCATTCAGCTTGCGATTTGGCACAAGAAGTGAGTACTCACCGGACACGCCCATCTTTTCTTAAAAGAAGCTTATGAATCCGAAACAACTTGTATAGATTTGTGATGTGACACATTGTGTCATTTGATTTTAAATGCTGATTTCTAACGGTTTTGAAGTTCACAACTAAATGAAGTTTCAGTTGCGATTGAATTGAGTGTAGCATTTATACTGGCGATTAACATTTTATTGGAAGATAATTAATTATATAATAATACCTATTGCATTTCTGTCTTGTGTTGAAGGAGTTTGCTGACGCTGTGGAAGATTTGGTGACGACAGAGTCTGACTCATCAATTGAAACTAATCGTGAGTCGACAGAAACAGAAGTCTCGATGAAGCAAAGTTTAACTTCCATTGAGAAATCTGTGGGAGAGAACGGAGATGATAAATTGAAGCAGGATGAGTCGAAAACTTTGACAGCAACATCATCCACGTCTAACCTAAATGAGAATGAAGTACCTGACTGCCAATTGGAAAGGAAGAACTCTAGTGGAGGAGCCGATGGTATTATGGGGAAAAGTAACGAGAGCCTAGAACTGACCAATGGTCATCACCCTGCTACCATAACGTCAACGTCAGCACCATGTACTCTTATATCTGAGATGGCGAACTGTGAACAAGGCTCAGAGAATGGGATTCTCAAGGACGTGAAAAGTATTGAGGAGAAGAGCGTGGATGGAAAAATTGACGGGGAGACCACTGGAAAGAAAGTTGAAGTGGAATCCACTCTGTCAAATGAGAATGCCCCGGAAAGTAATTAGTAGAGCGAAGGCAACGGAAACAAACAGACAGACAGAACTTTCAATTTCCGAAAAGGAGCGTCTGCACGGTCATCCAGCTATTGCGAGTCGACGTTTTTCTTTCGGGGACTTCAATTGTGACAGAAGCACTCTTTGCTTTATGGACTCTCTCTCTCTCTCTGTTTCTCACGTAAAATATGTTTCGGAAACGATCCTCACTTCTGTGTACGCCATCCCCGGTAAAAGCTGACTCTAATGATGCGCCATAAAATATATCAATGTTGTATGTAGCGTAACTACCTTCATGATTCATGTCTTAGTTATACCCCCAAATGCTTTACTGGTATTGTCGTATTATTAATAAAATAGCAGTTAAGTGTCTCTCATAATAACTTAACTAACTAAGACATAAATGTCTCGAGTGGAAGAGCAGACAAACTGGCACCTTTCCATTTACGTACTGAATAGTTTTTGTTAATTATTTAAAATAAATCTTAAATTAAGTGGAAACATGATTACTGCGGAGACTGTTCTGCTGAAGTGTCTTCCAAAGTTTCTTTTCCAAGTAATCTTGCGCTTCCGATTTTCGCCTTTTCAACACGCAGAGACTTCTCGGCAACTAATTAGCCACCGGTCGATCGTTGATGAGAGGCAAAACTTATATCCTAAGTTTATTATTAATACTAATTGATTTGTAGTCTGTAGGGATATTTCTAATGTGGCTATGTTTGCATAATAAGACTTTAGTTTTCTGCAATAAGCACCGTCTGCTTAGAAGAATTTGTAAACTATAGAAGACGAGAGATAACGTTAGATTTGATTTAAATTGAATAATGTTTGTATGTATCTATGAACGAGCGAGAGGTGCCAGTTTTCTTTTCAATGTGGCTTTGCGTAGATCCACTTTCCAAATGTAATTCATGATAAGATATCAGAGACTTTAAATCTAGAGAAAATTAATCAAAATGTATTTTACGGTCTATAATTAATACCGTGTACACAAAATTTCAAAAGAAATTGCTCTATAAATGTTAAGTATTCCGAAAGTTCTTCATCCGCCATCCTGTTTAATCGTCCGTGCTAAACTAAATGTGTAATGCATGTTGGATACCAAATGCTCTTCCTCAGTGAAGCTAAAAGTACTGTTGTGCTCTAACGACTGGACAGATACAATTTAAATTTAGACTCATTGTCACTGCAAACGTGCATTTTTCCAGCTTATTATTAGACTTGGTAATGAAAATAACTTTTTTGTATGCGTTGAAAGCATACAAAAAAAGTTTCGAAAAGCTTCAAACTTTTTGTGGAGTAGTTCAGGCAGAATTTCTGACTGCTTCACGATAAATGTGTCAATTTTAGCAACGCAACGCGTCGTATTTGATAAAAAGCATACGTACAATAGTGAAATTCAAATCCATCCGGATATATATATTGTATTGTACTGCATCATACACAAACTTCTAAATATTTAGCAACAAAATGTTCTTTGTAAAATTATAATTAATATACGTATTTAAAAGGTACGTGTATTTCATAATTAGCCTAATGTATTCTGCAAATATTACCAAATGATAAAAATTAGAAATTGTAATTTATAAAAATAGCCTGTCTCGCAATAATGTGGAAGGGGCTCTAGTTTGTATAAACTTCTATATATGTGCGTAATGCATCAAACAGTATATCTGTAAACTGAAATTAAATATTACCTTCTACAATAATCTTGAAATTGTTGTTGTTAGTGAATTCGATGGATTTTCGAATTTCGGAATGATAGCACACTGTCAAGTGTCACGATGCGTTGGCAATGTGAATGAATAACTTAGATTTTAATAGATCACAAAAATATTCATGTAATTATTAACAAAACAGTATAATGTACATATTGCCGATACGTCAGCTTATTTGTTATTTTCATTTGTTAATACTTTTGTTCTGATTGTCTCTTCAAGTTCGGACATACGTAGTACAATGAACATTAGTTTGTTGCAAATCCATATTTCTAAGTAAGAATCAACAAATACGAAGAGATTTTTGTGTGCAATTAATTAATGAAACAGTATATTTAGATTCTTTATTATTATTACTACTACGATTATCATTATTACGTGTAATATGTGTTGTACTATTGTGTATTGTAATATTATCTGTATTATTGATTCCTTGATACTTTCGACTCTACAAATATAAGTTATGATGCTTGTAGTAGTAATGGCTAAAAAATTGCTACGTAATATTTGTTAAATCAAAGACAGAAGAGAACAAGATAATTTAGTAGGATCCTGTTTTTATTCATATGAAACGTACCTTAAGTACCGCCGCGTGGAGATCGCGAAACAGACTTCACTTTATCATTGTTAGTATTTACTATTGTAAGATTCGTACGCAACGTATTCTATACAAAAATATGCATGAACTTGTATAAAAAGTGTAGACATTTAATTGTAATTAAATGATATTGATTAGTAACTATTTCGAGAGGAGAAGTGGGAGAGTGAAGTGTCGAGCGATGACACATCGTTTGCATTCTGACGAAGGCGCTTATTGTTATACATTATGTAACTCTAATTTAAAATATAGATAATAATTTAATTTATAGTCTTGGCTAGTGAGATGAAATGTTTAACTTTTTAAGCCATACAAGGTGGGTAGATGCGAAAGCTAAATATTCTCTAATACTGTTATATATGTGTAATTAATATAGGGCCAGGTCAGCACAAAAATACAAACTGAAGATTACGAAATGCCATTTCTAGTGTTTACAAAATCCATACAAATTAAATTATTAATAAATCGATGTTAATGTTGATATTTAGTACTAAAGTGTACAGTAGTAGTGGTTGTACCTATACTATTTAATGTTGCAATTCAAATATTATACGTATCATTATTTGATAACGGTATTCAAGTTAGCGGCTAGGTATGTAATTGTAATATGTAATGCAATATATGGTGGTGAAATTTGAATCAGATTCGATTAGTACTAGCCACGTACTATGTCAATAATTGGATGACGACACAGCATACTTGACTATGCGCCATAATTTACAAAATGAATAACTCGATTGTTTAATCAAAGGAAATAATGCAGAAAAATAGAAAATTGCTTGCTTATATAAGTACATAAAGAAATATACATGGACAAATATTGCTAGAGGTACTTGACTTTCTTCCTTCTACGCGTATGTAATGTACTGTACTACTTGACTTACTGTAATATGGTACTACAACTCTAAATACTATTCTATCGTAAGTTTGTAACGTAAGTGCTGTTCTTTTCTCTCGGAACTGATGATGATGATGGGGGAAAGTAATTACATACTAGATAAACAGATGATGATATAGGACTATGATGAAGTACTAGATGTCGTATCGTAACAAGGCGTCGTTCTAATGTCTTTATTATTCTCTAGTTCCATTTATATAGTTAAACAAACACGGTCGCATAATATTCTACTACATGTTAACTATAATATATTGTACAACAGATCGTTTCTTTATGATTATCACAGGAATCTATCTGTATATTCATTATGATTGTAGTTTGTACTGTTGTCATGTCATGTCATTGTAATAGTAATTTGTATAGCGTAGCAGTGTACTACTTATACTATAAAGTGTATAATGATATATAGTAGGAAAAAGGTCAACAACATAAAATAATGGAAAATCCAGCCCGACCACAGACCAGACAGTCTTACAAATATGATTCAACTTGATTGTGTGTATGTGTGCGAATGTTTTGTGACGTGCTCTTTGAATCTATTCAAGAACAAAGTGTATAGCGAGCAATCGTTATATGGCTTGTGTGAAGATGCGCTTTATTTTTATGATGAGAAGGTATTATTATATCATTGTTACTGTGAGCTAATTAATTATACACATACTTAGGCTTACATTGGTTTACACATTGTTCTTTGCTATATAAAGGAAATAGAATATATAGTAAGTGTAGTCCAGTAGTTTTTTTTTGATTTACGACGATTGACAGAAATTAAATACAATACGACTATACACATACTTTAATTACAATGTATAGTTGTAGTAGGTGTTCGTTCGAAATAATATGAGTATAATTGATGTGATTAGAGATTGAGCTCAGGTGAATGCCATTGTAAACATTTAGTGTGTAACGATAACGTGAAAAGAAATTACTACTGTGAATTGACGTAAAGTAATTATTTATTAGAGCAGAATCAAAGGTCAATCATGTTTTAGCCAATATTATGTACAATTACTATTACTACTGCGTGTTAGGAAAACTATTGTATTACTGTCTCTGGTTCCTTATATTAAATAATAAATTCTACTACTGTCCTATGAATACAATATTATACTGTGAACTGTACTAACCACATAAAAATTGTAACTGTACAGAAAATACGGTCCTGTAATATGAAACTGTGTAGAATTACCTTTGCAATTCTACGATCATGTCTCGTCTACGTTTAAGGCATTAAATAAAATTGTGTAGAGGACATACACGAATTTTAGACTTTACGGAGGAGTTTTTGAAAGTAAACTGCAAATTTTGCGAGTCATTTAATTGAAATAATGTCAGGATCTAAAGAAATTTCTAAAATTCATACTACTTATATGCTATTGGTATAAATTGTATTGGATTTTGAACTGGAACCAAGTCTTCACACGACTGTTGTTGCTAGTAATGATTAATGAGCCAGAGAAATTTTAAGCGAAAAGGTGCAGAGCAGAGAAATGAATAGATACTACGCATTGTAATTGTAAGATATTATAAGGAGTACTCTAGAAGCTACGCTATAATATGGACGGAAACATTTCATCGTGAACAAACTATTAATTATCTGAACTTTCACCCATAGATTGAGCGAAAGATCGAGGAGAAAGTCAAGGCGGAACATTGCATACCTACCTTGACTGGAAATTGTTATGTACGTATTCAAATGAATTGAAATATACAACTACTTACTATATGCATTACGTAATAGTAAATGTAAAAGAAGTGGTTCTGCTTTTGTAATCTTGTTGTGCAAATATCTATTACATCCCTTACAAACTATCACGTCATGACTATTATACTATTACTTCCCCTAGACTTACTAACCTTATCTCGTATCTATTAAATGTCTTACTATTGTTGTATTAGTAATACAATACATGCCTAACATTACCGTACGTGAATAAATAGAAATGAAAATAATATTTACATATTCATTGACACATTTATTTTCCTTTGATAAAGATACATGTTCGCTGAAATGTGTATAAAGTCACTAATTTGGCTAGTAGTAGTACCATTTTATCAGTCGCATCTCTTTTTCATTGTTTTCTGTTGAAGAATGCACCGAAATATCAATTCATCTTTATGCATAGAAGAAAATATCAAGCAAATAGCACTACTAATATACTCAGCTAGACCTGCATTTAAAATCTTACCCAAAGCTGGGACCAGGGATTCGAAAGTACGTTTTCTGGGTTAAAATCCCATCACAAAGGGAAACTGTGATGTGTGTAATGGGATTAATGTGAAAAATCTGATTAATTCATAACATGGATATTGCATAGGATACGGGGGTGCATTATGATGATCACATTGACAAAGATTTATTTATGTTGCATTTTACTACAGACAATAATTGTTGTTTGGCGTTAATGTGTGTTTCTGCCGGCATCCATTTGGAAATTTAATCTAGGGAAGGTTTTGACAACTGCCTAGTGGTTGTTTTAGGCCGTGACAGTTTCCGGGATTCTCCCGGACCATGTCTGTTGTACAGAAAATAAATACTCTAGCATCTTTCGAATTGCGAGAAACGTAAGAAATTTATGAACTCGTTATGAACTAATGGTGGATATTCTATTACTATGGATGGAATGTCAAATCGCGTTAAATACAATTTGAAACTCTTGTTTTTATTTGCATACATTGAACTAACTAATAAACAACAAAAAATATCACAATGATTATGGCTGAAAAATAAAATTACTTAATTTAAATCTGGTGGTGCGTATAAAAAGCTGTCGACACTATGGTTCAATATTGTTCAATATCCACTCTAAGTAGGAAGAAACTTTCGTATACATGGTTGGTAATGAAAATTCCTCCGAATTGCATCTTCTAGGGTTTTGCAAGTTGATTCCGAATTGGAAAAATTTTGGTCCAACTACGCCATCATAAATACCACGAACTTTCGCTGGCACTAACAATGGACCTCCACGATCAGACACACACCGTTTCTCTTGTCTTGGTTCTCCAGTGCAGAACTATTAAAAGTACCATGTTAATAAATTCCCAATTCAAAAGCAGTGTGACACGAAAAGTTTAAAATTGCGTTATTGAAAGAGTACCTGTTTATTTGGATTGAATATCTTTTGGTGACGGAATATTTGATTGCAATCATCCTGGGAAATTATTGGCACAGACATTTCTTGTAGAATCCGATCATCCGCTGCGATCCCTGGAATATTTCCAATGCGTCCTTATATGAATTTCAACATTGTTTTCATCATTATCAATTCGATTGTGTTAATTATCTCACCCGATGGACTGTTTCCCCATCCAACTGCCCAGCCCAACTTTCCTACAAATTTTGTGATATCATTT
>JABASC010004270.1:0-12169 GCA_019776185.1 Plutomurus gul | reverse complement strand
TACAACCCCCCCCCCCCCTCTTTTTTTACACAAACACTGCTTTTACAGATAATTTTAATGTTCGTATGCGTACGATTTCTGTTAAGGTTGTTCAGATTCTTCTCAGTATTTCTCAAATTTTATAAATACACAGTACAACATACTCTGCCAAAAACATGGTATTCAACTGTAGTTCTAGTGCAAATTGCAAAAATGTGTTCGCAAGGATTATCCTGAAGCTCTTTAAAATATAAGTAGTCAAATATGGTTAGATCTAAATATACCTAGTACCTACACCAATTGTAATCGACTACAACACGATTGTTAAATAAATACCAAATGTTAACTTGCAAATATGCATTTAATTGACGCCTATGGAATGCGATGAACATTTAGATGGATTAGAGAATCGTTCTAACAAGATTGAGAACAAGTATACTTACATAACAACTTATGTTGATTTCGTGGTTTTTTCTAATCATTTTATTATTTTTTGACGCTGTACTGGATTCATAAAATATTTTAGAATTGAAATATTGATGTGGAATCAAAGATATTTCCACAATACGTATTGGTTGGCCCAAGCTGTGCTAAGTGGCTTAACTCTTTCACTCTGGTCGAGGAGCAAATGGAATGCTCCTTCCTGTCTCTGAATGAATATTTGAGCACCCACTTCCGTAAAGAAAGGGTTGGCGGCCAGAATGCTAGGGAACGCTGCATAAAGAACAAACATGAAATTATATACGCATGCAGGTCTCGTTCTCAGTACCTCAATCCTATTTATAAATAATTCACTCGAAACACAATCATATTTTGCATTAAATTAAAATACTGTGAACACTAACCTAAAATGACCAGTTCCCAAGAAAGGAATCCAACCACTGCGGTCACGGCCGTAATTCCCACGACTACTGCTGCTTGCATTGCAGGGTTCATTTCTTTAAATAATTGACAAAAGTGTTAATCATACGTATAAGTTAACAACCTTTATTCGTGTTTTCATGGTATTTTGGTGTGTTTCAAAATACAAGCATTTGGCAAGTGCCATAAACGTACAACTATCGTTTACCTCTAAAGTCATCCCATAATTTCTTTGCCACGCTTTCTTCCTGATAGACAAGGGATCGTCCTACAAAAATCAATTGAAATCAATATTTCTGGTTCCAACGGAAAAATTGTGTACTATTTAAAATTGTAAAATATTGAAACTAACCTTGGAAGGTTTCGAAAGTCTCGTGCATGAAATATTTCTTTAATTTGGCTTTCACCGCCGGAGCGCTAACATTATGGGGAATATCCAGTCCCTCAAGCCATTGCTCTAAATTTTTATCTCGATTCAACTCCTTCAACTTCTCCACTTGATTTTGCCATTTCGGGACAATATCTGTAAATAAAATATGCAAAATATAAAAACAATGTACTGGAGAAATTCACGCATTTCGAACAAATGGAATGATTTCAAATAATGAAAAAACAAGTATTTAAAAAGCAACAGAATTTTGTGTAATTTAAATTCTAATATTTACGTACCTTTATGAACTGCTTTGATGGTCTCTTCGGCATCAGTTACAACCAATTGCAAATGCTTTTTAAGGGAGTTCAGGTCAACTCCTTTTTGAAGCCCATGGCTCTCCAGCATTTTCTCCAAATTTTTTCCTTCCTGTAGATTTTCTAGAATTTCTTTGAGGTCTTGAGCTTTTAAATTTGTAGGTATTTGTATATTAGAATTAGAAGAGATTTTTGTTGAAACGCTTTTTTCTTTTTGCTGCACATTTGGAGCCTTTTCAGTAAAAGCAATTTTCTTTTTTAAAGCATTTTTTATATTTTTTTGCATTTCCTGTGGCATTTTTGGAATCACATCTTTAGCTTCAGTGTTCTTGATATTTTGTGGCTTTTCTTGCAAGATCTGTGGATGAACAGGGGTATTCTTGTTATTGGCACGAGTTTCCATATGCCTTAAAAGAAATGGCTTCTTATTGACAGGCATTCTCTGATTACGGGAATTATTTTTCGTAGCAGGGGAAACGATGCTACTTTCTTGGTTTGCATCTGGTGGATCTGACTCGGGAAGAATATCCTCCGGAGGATTCGAAGGGTCCTCATCATCCGTATAAATTACCAAAGAGGAATTCGAATTTAGTGATGACGCACTACCATAAATATCTTTAGTGGCCATACGATTGAAACGAAACTTCAACATTGTATTTCACTTTTTAGTTCTTCAACTCAGTTTGTTTAATATTTTGAAAAAGTCAGTAGATTTGAAATTTCGGCGGAATTTCAAACGCGAAACTTTTTGATTATGTAAAATTACGTTGTTACTCATCGAAAATTTGAAAAAGTATTACAATATCTCTTGAACAATTGTCAGCTTCCATAAATCAATTATTGATTATATGAAGCTGTGATGTATTACAAAATTGTTATTTATCGATTTTGCAATCGTATGTCGATGTAGAACAGCAAGTTGATCAATGAGTGCTTATTGGTCTTGTTTAGTATTATATGGAGTCTCGCAAGCCAGCCAAAGTACACGGATTTTCGCAATTTTCCTGGTTGGTTAGTATATTATATTTAATAATGTTCATGTAAGCAGACGTTCAAGGCTATAATTTTAACTGCGTCTCCAATTTGTACTGTTGAATTATAAGTAACTGGAAATCAATGTTCAAATTAACAACAATTGGCTCATATTGTGTATAATGATTCATGCTTATTGCATTCTGAGAAATGTTGTTTTTATGGTTTTGTACTCTGTACTATCGAGGTTTCTGTAGACGCAAAAGACCAAGTCAAGCTAGAAAATGTGTCTATTTTGTATACTCAATGATGTCCGTTAACCTCAGTCTCCAGACATCCGAATAATAATTTTTCCTCTTACGTAAATTGTACAATACTTATCTTCTATCTGCTGGCGCGGACATGATAAATTGTCATTAATGGTGATATCTCAGGGAGTAACAAAGTTGCCTACATTAACCTCACAATTTATTGTGCATATTTAGTTGACAACTTCTAGATCTAACTGGTATTAAGCTGTCCATTTGACAGATGGGTTTCCCCAAGAATCATCTTAACCAAAAGTCATAGAAGAAAAATAAAAAATTGCAATAATCATCATCGTAGACTAACATGGTGACTAATTTTAAATCTATTGCATTGTCTTTTGGAGGATTCCAAACGATCACTCTTACAAAATGACTTTGAGATTGAGAGTAACGCAGCAGCAGATTACAAACAGACAATGTATTTATGCTTTACAGGAAAATCATATGTAAAATTCAAGAGCAGTATCATATCTGTAATTCTAAATTTAAAATCCATTCAGCAGCATCTGAAATAACTATAAATGCATTTGTGTGTGCCACCTTTAACGAGAAGTTTAGTTTTGCAACATAGGACCTCATTGGGTAACAGCAAATTTTAAATTTATGAAATTTTGACGTGGACACAAGTAATCTGGCGTCAGTTTTTTGACAAAACGCAAGCAAATCAATTTATACAATCAATTTCTTGTATTCCATATTTGGAGCAAGGTTACGAGCAAGTGATGGTCAATACATTCAACAAATCGGCGTATTGTTGCGTATAATTTCTATGTTGTCAGGTGTTCCACTCCAAACCAAAGGGTAGTCGAAGTGGAAGTGCGTGGACCTCATAATATGTCAGATCCATTGCAAACTCGTCTATAACGTCATGTACTGACGTATTGTCTGTAGTCTATACCGATAGATACAAATCTTGGCTTAGGTCAGACTCTGGATAAACCTTCGCCCTCCCGTTTCAGTTCAGTGCTTTATTATTATATTACATATAGTTCCGATATTATCTTTAAAGGCCAACATGCATTTGCATTGCACGGCGGAATGAGACTCCTCGAGAGGTTTGCCAAGATAAGGCCAGACGGAAGCCCAACCACATTGCTTGGCATCGCATATGCTTAACCTGAAGACTGAAGACTCAACCCAAGCCTTCATACATTTAAGCCGTGATTGCTTCTCTTTTGCGTATAATTAATTACTCTTGAATATTTAACGTTTGACCTGTGTTTTATGATCGACGAGCGTATAAGTTTGTTTGAAACATTGTTCCGAACATTTTGTAAGCAGAACCTTCAAGCGATTTCCGGATGTGCATTATGATTTCAGCTTCCTTCCTAGATAGCAGACTGGTGAAAGCAAAGAAGTGGACTTTTTACAATACTGCTACTTTTACAACTACGCAATGCTTTCTCCAATATTTTGGGTAATGCAATAACCGCACCCACAAAAGAAAAAAAAATCACAAATATTAAATTAAGTGAAATGTTATTGTGCTTTCCATTAGTTTCTTATTGGTTCACAAAATAATGTACAGTACTAAATGCATAGCAGAGTCAGTCCAGTGGTAGTATGCTTATAATGGGGAATACGATCTCATATGCACAGGTGTTCATAAAAGCGCTTTCTCCAAACCTCTTTTCTCCGTGCTTGTCAGTGTATACACGAGTGTACGTCGCAATTTATTTTTCCAGTGCTATGACTGCAGAGTAAACATTTCCTTGCTGTTTGATTACACAGTTTCACAAAATTACAATTCCCAAAATGCAGTCAGAATCTAACACAAACCCAGAATTACCTGATACACAAGAGGAAGCAGAGATCTTATACGACGTAAATTGGGATAAACCAAGGGAAAGTCCATATCCTGTCGAAGAACACTTGAACGGGACAAGTGAAAATGATACCCCAATGTCCAGGCTAATTACACCGAGTCCTTCAGAGGAAGAATTCGAAATAATCAGTAATGACGAAGCCTTTTCAGCTCCGTCCCAGCCCATCAGTTCTCCGTAATAAACCACATTTATATATACTTTGTACATGTACAATAATTTTATTTTCTGAGAATATTTTCTTGTTAAACAGTACAATAGACTGGTTGGTTACATAATTATGATTCATGATTAATTAAAAATAGTAATACTTATTGTTAGTACATACCGATGTGACGACAGTGGGCTGATTTAAATTACAGACCTCCTCCAGGGAAAGCAGATCACATTCCTGTGGTTTCACAAGTAAAATCAATCATTCAATTGGCAAAAGGCAGAGAAATTGGAGCAAAACACACACAGAAGAATTTCTCGAAAGGAGCAATTGTGGTTAGTCAAGTGCGATCGATGGTGGAATATGCCAAGGGAGATGTGGAAGCCGCGCAGGAGACCCGAGAATATTTCTGGTGTCATTCAAGTCTTCGAAATATCGACAAAACTCCGGTCGTCGGTCATGTCAAAGGAGGAATTCATTATTTACTTGGTGATAAAGAAAGAGGAGCAAATATTATTAGAAGTTCTACTGATTCAATTATGAATTCAAGTGTGTATGAACGTTTAAGAGGACGCAGTCACAATGACCGTCTTGATGGTAGTAATGAAAACAGTGAATTTGGTGGTCGAAGTGGTGGTGTTCCTGAAGACGGAATTTCTGAAATCTCTAGGTGTACTGCAGCAATGAATATGGAAGACGAGGAAAAATATTTGGAATACAATAAGCACAAACGGGAATATCAATCTTGCTACTGGCCTGATTAGATTGTTCAACAATTTCTGACAGAGAACTGAACATAATTTATTATTGTAAATCTTATTAACTCCTAATTATTATTAAGCGCATGTACATATTTATCAACATTATTAATTAATGTTTACTTAACAAATAAACGTGGGCATAATGGCAGTGTGAGACTGTTTTTCGTCCCAAAAGTGCAGTATTATAAATGGGTTATCAGTCAAGTGGTACAAATTACAAAACTATTTAGAGTGGTTTCATATTCTTTGCGAATTAATTATATGGCCTATGTAATGTGAGGTGAGACTACGAGACCACACGAGACTGCTATCTATTCCAATTTTTTTCGAAGAATTCATACTAAAAATTCATACTAACATTAAGTAGGAGGTGCAGGTATTTAGCTAGCTCATGCCGCAATGAAATTGCAATGGTAAATAAAATGACAAGTATAACATGGATTGCTACTACAAAAATTGTAATTACAGTTTTGCATGCATGTATGCCATTTACAATTAGACAATCAAAGCAAACGATAATGATGATGTAAATTAAATGCACCCACTGACATAATATTTTTCTAGTATGTACCAGTTTTATATTCAGACTTTCCTGATACATTTATTTGTCTGAAACTCAAAGTTTGGAGTTCAGAAAATAACTTTAACTTCCGTGTAATCTCAATTTTGCGAATTCCAATTTTGCTACCTATCGTTTCCTACCATTATTAGTGTCTCATCATTTAATGTTTATAAGGTAAACCAATTTTATCAGGTTTTCCCTAATATTTAAATAAATCATATATTATTAAATTACGTTTATCAATAGTCAATAATTTGCTTCTGAGAAACAAGCTAAAAAAGATTCCGCTTCAAAATAAATGATTCAGCTTTCAGTGCAATTATTTCCATTTCGATTTTAGGATCCAGTCCATGAATACCAATAACGGTAATCCCACGTTTTAACAAATTATAGTTACACATTTAAATTGATTTCCCAAAGTGAGCTGTTGCATTTAAAAACAATTTCCGCTCAGGAGAACTATAAAAATTGTTCATTTTAACAATAAAGGTGACCTTCAAATCCCACTGACAAGCATATGGTACTCCCAGTAACACCCCGATCTAAATGAAAATACCACCGTTGGTAAAATCGTGAAAAACTGGACTAGAAGAAGTTAAGGAGAATCGGCAATGGGGGCAAGAAGTGTGCCGAAATCCTTTTGCAAAAAAGGGAGGAAGGGCACGTGCATGAACGACGAGGTGAGAAAATGAGTGAGTGAATGAGCAGAGTGCGGATATATACTTATGCAGAGATATATTGTCGTGTATGTGTGTTTGTTATGTTCTGTTGCGCAGCATGGCATTTTTTCATAACGCCTGTCAGAGTAGGAATATTCCACTGTTGGCGGTGGAATGCAATGCAACCGGTAAGCCAACTAAGTATATATTTTCTATATTCGCAATGCCCCAATTTGTCCAACTTGAATGATTGACTTTGGACGTCCGTCACGACGACCAAACACCCCTCTCCCTTTTAATTTTTATGGGACCCCCTCCCATCTAAACACAGACGTTCATTTGTGAATGGGCCCTAAGAACATAGTGCAGCTCGGAAACTCTAAATAATACGTACTAAAATTGTCAAGGACTCTTTTTGGTGAGTTTGGTGGTCACTAGTTATTCGTAAAAACATGAATTTTACGGAAAACTTCGTCTGTCTATCTCGATGCGTGTAATTTAATGAAACATTTAAACAGAAATGAGTATTTAAGTAAATGTGATATTCTATGTAAGAAACGAGGAAATTGGCGAAGTTACGGAAAACATGGTTTTATTATCAAAAGCCAGAGCTTGTAGCTACACTTGTAACCTGGGTACTCCCAAGTAAAAAGTCATGCTTTGCAAAAAATTGCTTTTTTGCTGAAAAAAACGCTGTTTTGCTTTGTGTTTTATTGCTGTTTTGATAATTTCAGCCTAAAACAACATTTTGTCATGAATATATTCCTTCAGAAAATTGATTGTATTTACATATAACAACAAAACACCTTCACAATCTGTATGTTATTATAAAATGGATATTCAAATTGAATCCATCATTTTGATATTTTAATCGACACGCCTGGAAATGCTTTTTATTATGAATTTAACTCTAATGCATTTAAGTATTTTATTTTATTATTGAATGCCATATCTTTCAAAATGAACATATTTATTATAAGGGGATTCCGAAAAACAGCAAGAAAGCAAAAAAAGTCGAAATTTCCACTGCTTTTAGTGAACTATTTGTAACATAAAATATGAACAACTAAGTAAGTGTCTAAATAACATTACACAAGAATACATAAAAAAATTAGTTTTAGCTTAAATTGATACACTCAATTCTTAATCACGAAGTTAGTCAAATTTAATTAGTTCAAATCCTTAATCCGAAAGGCCATCAGATTTAAATTAATCCCACATTAATCCAATCCCAGGAATTTTTTGGAAAACCCCGATTTTCCAAAAAGGTAATCCTTAACCCAGTCTAGAAATCGATTAATCACAAAGCTCGTCGGATCCTTAATCCAGCCGAGAAATCGATTAATCATCAAGCTCTCAAAAGCATACTCACAATCAGTGCGGGAATACCAAACGTGATTCACTAAAACATTTGCATTTATTTTGATTAATTAATTTGATTTGTACAATTTAATTCTAGCAGTGCTGCTGTTTCCTAAATTAAAAATTTAACTCCACTAATTAAACTGTCATGCGGTAGGAGATGTATAGTGGCCCAACAGTGAGGAACACTAGATGCAGACCTTTCAAATTTTCCTTTGCCAAGTAAACCAACCAATTTTACCGGTCCACCCTATTCAAAAATTTCAAATCTGATAGAAAATGAATGAAATGTGAAAAATTACAGAATATAAATAGTCTGACTCAGTTTGACCACTTAACTTACTTGTAAATATTTGACTGAAATTCGATATTTTGTACTCAGACTAAGCGCTACAGGGATATCAAATTGAACGTAATAATTTTTGCACGGTTTTGACAGGATGCTCGCGGTTGTAGATATATCCATGGTGCTTTGACTTGTATTAAACACAGTGACTGTGACTTTAACCATTTCGGTTTCTGAAAGCTTTCTTCCAACAAGGCCAATAGCAACCAAGTACATTACTTCCTTTGAACTTTCCAGCATGAGTCTACTTGAAACACCCAATGCCATTCGAAAATTTAAATCCCGTTTGAATATGTAATGCTTGACTTATAACAATTAACTGGGCAATTGATTTCTTTAATTACTCGTCGTAGCCTTCAGTGAATTTGGTTTCCTCTGGTGAAATGGATGTGTCATAGGTCAAAAATGTAATTCTTTTACATCTCTGACTGTTGAATCGCTTACACTTCTTGTAATGAGAATTAATTTGTATCAGTTCCCTATGAAATCCAGATATATCAAAGAGTCCCCAATATTTTAACAAATTTTACTAGCAATCCTTTATAATATCAATTTCTTACCTGCTATCTTTGGGTAAGGCAATGTGGGTTAATATATTATTGTATTCCTCCAAACTTAAAATATTAGTTGGTTGGACTGCTGAGACAAACTCGAATGCATTCATTACGGGGAATCGTATTTCATCTATAATACCATGTCCTAAAATATTCTTGAGATTCTCGGATGTACACTTTATATTCCGCTTAGTGCACTGTAATTCGGCCCATCTACAAAAAAGGAGAAAGCTTCATTTACAATCTTTACAATCTGTTTTTAATAAATAAATAATAAAGTTCTTAGAACTAGTTATCACAATTAGTGTACAGGTACCCCAAAACTGCTTTAAACAAATCCAGTTCCGAAAATACACCCAAGCTGTCGGACTGGAGAAATGTTATCAAATTATCACGTGTGAACTCCTGGAAGTCATTAGTTTCCATTACTTCTTGAAAGAAACTATTAGCACACACCATATTAAATGTTTACCACCAAACCAAACAGCTTTCTGTGGGGTCTTGTATTATAATAAGAATTTAAATATTTGCATTACTTGAGCAGAAATCTGTGTGCACTTTCTTTCAAACCGATATCTTCTAACTTATCTGCAGTCTGGAAAATTGTGACAGCATTGTCTATTTTAATTTTCTCTCTGAGAAATGTTGAGCAACGAGAAAACAGTTCCGGAATGCAGTATATTTTGGCTGCACTCATGGTAGACAGTACATCTTTTATATTGGATAATGGCTCCTCAAAATCTCCAGAGTATATGAACTATTTAATTTTATGGAAATATTTGTAATTTACAAGTTATTGAGTAAAGGAACGTATCCAATAAACTTACCTCCAAGATAACTCGAAATGTTTTTGCGTCCACGTTTTTAATTGGGATCGTAGACATTGTAGTAAATCGTTGTCTAGAATTTGCGAACAAAGTTTGAAACACTGGCGATGCTACACCGAGTACCAATTTGTGAGCAGAAATGTACTCTTTGGTGTCTTCGAATAAAAAATAAACATCGTGAGGAAATTCGGGCATATCTTTATTCAAAACAGCTGCCCATCTTGAGGACATGGAGTTCGTGTTTTTCCTCCACTCTTGATTATCTTTTGAAGCATCAGCAGGAGGTTGATATTCACTAGTCATTGGTATCATGGTCTGAGCCATTGTATAAGGTTTTGTATCTGTGCGGAATCGATCTGCAGAGCTGCATTTCATGGTTAAACTTAAACAAAGGTTCCTTCAGAAGAAGGTTACAATCATATTTCAATTGGCTTACCGATGTACTAATTCGGAAAATCCTTCAGTTGTTTTTGTGCACTTCTTGTGGGAATGAATTTGTAAAATCAAATAGATTGGCCATTAGTACAGATACTTTTATACACTCTTGTTACAATGGTAATAACAGAGGCTGTAATTTCAAATTGAATATGCTGATTACATGTAGTATTTGCTCACAAGTCAACATCTGAAATTGAGACAATTGCGAAAACTAACTTTCGAGTCCACATTACAAAATCTGGTAAGTAGTAAGTGGATCAAATTACCTAATAACAATGTTTCTACTATGTATTTTATCAGACCATTTGTAACAAGTAACAACTTAACAAGATGACACAAATCATTCTATAAATTAATTCAGTCCGCATTTAATTATTATAATTTTAAACATGTCCTGTACCATAGGTAGTCACAGAGAATCGCTTCATGTATTGCAACTGGCACAGCATCAGAGTTTGCAAATAATACTCAAAAATATGCATGAAATAGTTTTGGACAGCAGCATCTTTATTTTCTTTATTCAGGGCTGTTAGTGCGTAATATCTAATATACACGCAATTAGTTTCTTATTGATATTATGTAGAATGAACTTACAATTAGATGAGAAATTAGAATTAAACTATTAAACTACAATACATTAATTATTCAAGAAATTGTATTATGGGTTAGGTCGTGGTCGTTTTCATATACTGTGTTTTATGTTAGGTACTAAATAATTTTATTTTCTGCTACTACACTCGAATAATATTATTGTTGTTTGTGCAGTTCCTAGTTCCTATACTACTACAACTACAGTGTAGGCCTTACATTTAATGTTCACTTAATTAATTGTTCATCTCTTTGTGACACAATCACAACTACATACTCAAGACATTGTCTCACTTTTTACATTTTAGGTTTTTTACGTTTCACGTGTATCTTCGGAAAATTCTTCTACTAGTTCTACACAATCGTCAAGGAATATATTAATATTAAATTAATGCCTACATACTTCTGACTAATTGTAAGTATTCAGTTTGGTTTTATATGTTAATACTTATTAAACTTATTACATATATACATATATATACATGCATTGAATATGAGCTGACTGCTGAAGTGCTAAAAATAATTCATTTTGTAAATTAAGTATAAAGTTATAAAGGAGGGCAAGAAAGGCATGAAAGTCTTTTTGATAAATTATTAATGAAATATAAGAGACCTATTATGCAAAAATTTTGGCCATTGGTAATGTCAAGGTTTTCCTAAAACAGGAAAAATCCTTATAGTTGATTTTACATCCATTGGTTTCTGGCAGTAGGGACACCCTTGCCTACAACAAATTAACAACAGATTATTATGTGTCTGTGGATATATTAAAACAAAAAAGTCCTCGTTTGGCTTACATTGTGATCGTAGGTTTTGTATTGAACCATTTTGAAATGCATGCATTATGATACAGGTGGCCACACAAAGTCGACACCATGCCCGAGTCATTTTGTCCGCCGGACAAAAATGAACTCAAAAGTGGATCTTGACAAATCGCACAAATGATAACGTTATCAGCTTCCTCGTCGCAACCAACATTTTGTGAAGATTCGGATATCATCGTTTCATTGTTCCCGTTTGCCCCAATTTTACTCTGACGATAATCATCAACGTAATAGTCATCAAAACGAAGTAAGGCTTTTAGAGGGACGAAACCTCCGTGACTCGGTTGACAGCGGAATAAATAACGCCCTTTGTAGACTCCATCTGTGTTTCCAATTCGTCGATCCTTAATTTGGTCCATTTTCGCAAATGCAAAGTACACATGCCATTTAGTGGTAGTCACCAGATATCATTAAAGAGCTTGAACACAATAGAATAGCGAGAAGAAAAAAAGTTGTTTGAATTT
>JABASC010004269.1:0-12171 GCA_019776185.1 Plutomurus gul | reverse complement strand
AGGAGGCAATGTAGCTTAACTTCTACAGAAGAGAGAAGATACTCGCTACTGCGTGCTCCTTAAATAGACTGGAAGTGAATGCAGGCCTTTCTGCCAATTGATTTAAAATAGCCACGTTTATTCCCTTAAGGCAAGGCAAGCATACGCATTCACTTTCGCACGTCTCATTATGCCCCAAGCTTTGTTCGAGAATACAATATTATGATTTTGAAATATAAATGATAAAAGATTCTCGAAGTGCTAAAGATATGTATCTTACACACTTTCATCTTGTCTCTGCCCAGCTATGTCCATTATGAGCGGTGTAGCCGACAGTCGGAGGCTGTCTTAAAGATGGTGATGTTAATATAGCCATAAATCGCTGAAGGTAGAATTTTGAATACTTGTCTTTGGCAACACTAAAAGGGCTCGTTCCATTTCAAACTTATTCTGCAGCTTCGTTTAATTTGTCAATCGCGTGGTTTTTCGTGGATCTGTATCCCTGTATCTATAATAAATATAATATTTAATACTGACGCATTATTGTCTATTTACTGTATCATGATATATAAATGGCAAGTGTATACGTGTAAGTGGTTATATTGGTGTCATTTGTGGGAGAACATCAATTTTTGCTGAACTGAGTTTGACAATAAAACTGATTGGATCAAGGGTTGCAAAAACGGCTCAAAATAAAGATTTTGTAGACCAATGAAATTTAATTTTGAAGTGATTTTGGACTCCAAAATTACTTTATTTATTTTAAAAAATTCAGCGTAAAACGAATGTTAAAAATATTTCTTTACACATTGTATGTTGACAATGTGATCATAAATTAAAAACTGCAGGTAACAAAGAAGCTAGGATTACTTGAAATAATCACTATTTCCTAACCGACAACACTCTCCCCTATAGTTTAGTCTAACATTACGGGCAATTTAATTTTTTTTAAAGATTACTACAGAAGGTTGCAGGTTTTTATTTTTCATTGGTGAATCCACAAACTATTTCTCCAGCATATTTGCACATATATGGTAAAAAAGCCCTTCTTGTCAATAGGTTGTTGGAGCATCGAATAGGAAATCAACTCTTACTTCAGGTTTGCATACCTGTGTTTTGTTTAATTATACAGCAAAATGTGTCACAGTAAATAATTCGTTTAATGTATGTTCCCAGGTGCTCAACCAACAATTGTCCCTAGCTTTGATTTACATTGCACAGACTCAGCAATTCGGAATGGGGTTTAATACCACTAACTCAGCCAAGTTATCACTTATCGGTCAGGCGCCCCAACAACTTCTGGTTCGTCCCTCCTTTTACCTTAGAACTTATTCAAAAGTGGCTGACCAAGCGTGTTTTACCGGATCATTCCTTTGGGACGTGTCCCTCGAATGCTCGAATGTGTCCAATGCTAATTTTAACTACACGTTAAGTGGAGACAACTATGGTAAGAAAGCTCTTTAAATTCAAACACACACAAGTTATATTTACCTGTCCGTATATGTCGAAAATTCTCCCCCACGGACTTACTTTTAGAGAAAATCAATTGAATTGAGGAGGTAGCAAAACTTGTCGACCTAAACATCGGACCGAAAGAGTTGGCACGTTCAATTTTGCTCTAATTGAAATATATGTTTACATGTTACATGGTTAAGGTGTAATAAGATGTAATGTGAGTAAATTGATAAATTTCGTGTAAAAGTAGCAATAATTACTTGAAGTAATCACGATTTCCCGACCGACAGCACTCTCCACTACTTTTGTAATATCATAATTTCAAAACGAATAAAATGAATAATTCCCCCTTGAGAACAAGAAATTCGAATTCCAGGTTTTCATTTCTTTCCTTACTTCCAAAGTACACAATACACATAATATTGACAATTTTTTAGACTAACCAATTTGATAAACACGGTATCCAGGTCGTGAACAGGATTAATCTTCCGAAAACGCATTTCAAATCTTCTTATTGAAATATTGTATTTAGAGATCCTTGTATTTGAATTAAAGCAAGTAATACGTAGTGGTTCCAATAATTCTCAACTTTTAATTAATTAATATTGCTTGCATTTGTCACGTGGTAAACTATATCATGCTGAACACTATGACTTCACATTTCTATGAGTACATATGTAGAACGGAAAACGATTTGATTTTATTAAAATCGATGGAAATCAAATCAACTTTGGTATTTATTTACTTACAAATATTTATTGTAAATTAATAGATAGAACTACATACGGTCAAACGGAATGAACAAATTCATAAAATGATTTCAATTTTCTTGAATATTTGCGGTGGTAGCACATAACTCTGTTGTGAATCCATTTGTTTTCCAGTACGAAAATCCAAATACAATATAAATAAGCAAGTAAAAATTTCTGTATGCAGGCGAGGAATTCATAATGAAATACAAAAACTTTCACAGAATTGTTTTCTTGCATATCTTTTGCCTCTCTGACGCAATCAACTTTTGCAGCGACTACGTATTTTACACACTATCCGATTCGCTAGAGGTAGATTTGTGTGTTTGTATGTAACTATGTAAGTACTTTTAGTAAAAATCATGATTTCACAATAAATAATGATTCACTTTCTCGAAGATCCCCTACTTCGTTGGGGGGATCCCATACAAAAAGCCGTTACGAAGTTGACAGCAGGCTGGGAGGATACTACACCAGCTTTTTGCTTTTCATGACATACGCTTGTACTTACAAATGACCCAAGTGTCATGACAAGAGTTCGCATTAATTATACTAGTTTTTGACAATTCCAAGATACTCATATAACTGAATCATTAATGTAATAGTGTTTAGGGAATCCTACATGTAATAGTACCCTTAAGTAAATGTATCCTAATTGTAGGTTTAATAATTTAATGGATAGTTTGTAATATTTTATCCCGGCCGTATATCATATATTTAGTGACTATTTTAGTTAAAGTATATATAGGTTATAATTTCGAGATGAAATGGCGAAAGAAAGATTTCCATCCCAATCCAGTCCAGTCGTTAAGAGTAGATCAGTAAGAGTAGTCGTTAGAAGAGTAATCAGTCCCACACGTTCCTGAATTGAAGAGAGTCGGCAATCCTTATACATTGGCGAGAAGAATATTTTGTCTAGTTGCAAGGCAGATCCTCCAGTCCATCAGATGAGTTGCAAGGAATTCCGGTGATAGTTGTTCATCATGCCAAGGCCGTGATGATTTCCATATCCATCATCCGACATGGTCGAAGCAATGCCCATAGAAATACTCGGAGTCCTTCTGGAGGAACCAGGACTTTTCTGTCCCGCGTTCTGTTTAACTGACAACAAATTCTTTTTGTTGAATATTTTCCCTTTTCGTCTTTTCTTGCTCGAGTCGCGTCTTGGAAGAAACTTTTTCCTCAACTTTTTCTTAACGACTGGTGGCACGCGCTCAATGCCGTTTACACCCACCCCGTTTTTATGTGGAGTGCCGTCACTACTGCTCTCTTCGTCACTTTTCTTGGTTCGTCTCTTTCGCCGTCCAATCAAACCCACTCGGTAGAACAAATATGTAAACACTGCGGAGGCCACTACTAAAGGTATCAACGAATAAAAGATGTTGCGAACCGCAGCAGCTTTGTCAACAGTGGTCACAACAAACGTCTGATTAGCAGAGGCAATGTAGCAGTTAAATGTGGAGGGGTTTGGGCCCACCTGACCGTATATATCTAAAAAGTCTTTGCAGAGAGTGTCGTAGGGATACACACAGCCTTGTGGATTCGGAATCAGAGCACCGATCCCCATCTTTTTCATCATCACAGACAAATTTTCACCAGCGGCTCCTCTCAGAGTCTCAAAGTCAAAATGTTTATGAATTTGACTCATCATTGCTGTCAACGTGGCATTCAGGTCACGGACATAGGTCAAGTTGTCCAGATGAAACTCCTGCTCGCTCGACGGAAGAATTAGTTTTTCGGAATCCACGGCAGCGAATGATTTATTCTTATTTGTCTGTGGGTCGTACGGCTGGTTGTCTGTACTCCCCTCAATATTATTGGCACGATCAAATGTAGGCACATAGTCACCTTTTCGCATGTAGACCACTATTATATGATAACATGAATAAATGTCCGCTGTACACCCCTCCCGACAACTCGTCCACGTGCAGTTTGACAAACCAGTCAAGTAGCGACTGTACACAGTTTGACATGTTCCCTCCTCATAAGACGACACCAGAGTGTCAATGGCCGGGTCCAGCATTACAGGAAACACAACCACCACCCCCAAAATACTTATTGCTGCCAGCGCACTACATAATTGCACTTCACAATTCGCCAAAAACCAAACACACAATTTCTTCCCGGCCCCCATGTTTTTAAAATTTAACCGATGTATTGCATTGTCACTGCACTATTTGTCGCCACGCTGCCTAAAAGTGTACTGTACCGTATATGATTTAAATACGCATTTAAATCTATTAGGTAATGTTGTCCTGATAATGCGAGTACCGGCGAACTAGACTGCTCAATGGGTGGACAAAGCACATAATTGCCTAACATTTTCCGAAATATTACTACTTGTTGTCTTGGCTGGGGTTACTTGAACGCATTTCTCCGTTTTCGCCTCCTTTTCATTCCGAGCGAAATGCATTTCGTACTTTTCCTTCTCTCGAGACTGACCGAGTTGCATTGAAAAACTATATTTAGACACACGAATGACAAACATCTGTCGTGTCTTTCTGTTACTTACTGAATTGTAAGTAAGCAATCGGGTGTGATGTGGCTTTTTCTCTGTGCACTCAAGTTCGGCGAGAAAACTGAAATTACGCTTTCCAGCTGTGCCCACTCGAAAGAGAGAGAGAGAGAGAGAGAGAGATAGACGAAGAGAGGAAAGAGCAGACGAGATGAAATGGACAAGTGAAGTCAATTCTTCCTTCCAATACAACACCGACGAAGAGAAAAGAAATTTTTGTGCATTCACTTTAAGTAGAGGTTTGTGTGGAGAAATCCGTCTCTTCTCATGTGTGGTACTATAATTCCACAGAGTAACTTACATACCTACATCACTGTAACATCACTGATTCAAAGAGGTTGCAACGATGGTGGCTGGCAGAAGAGAGAATTTGTTTTCGAAGTGAGTCAAATGGAAAATCTTCTCTAGCACCGAATGCAGCCTCACAATCCTTGCTTGTCCTCGGCGATTAAACACTGTAGAGCAGACGACCAAAGAAAAGATTCATGTCAGCTACCCTTTCTTTACAGTGATATCAAATATGTACATTAACCAGTAGTGCTATAAGATGAAGAACATCAAGTAAACAGATACACCGCACGACTCTCCTCCTTCCTATCGACTCTTTGCAAAACTTGCTTTCATCATTATTACCAACGACTTACCCATATTATATGCTGTCCATTGGGAGAAATCTGCACTTAATGTCACAATTGTTTACACTTTAAATACTTTGCATCCACAAAAAATTATTAAGTTTGAGACACAAACATGCAATGAGAAGGTTTGCTGCAAAGAATCTCTTCTCAACTACAAATGATGAAAGGAGAAGGTGAGTATAGTTTGACAAATGACAAAAAAGTCATTTGCACAAAAACAATTGGACAAAGGAAAGAACCTGCTCGGATTCGGCATTCTAAGAGTATTTAATTTGAAAGATCACTGATTGTCAGATTAGAGCATTTCACTTCACTTGATATTACTTTCCAGTTGCACGGTGTTCATTTGTGCAAACAAATGAACTGCAACTTCGAATCATTGAGTGCACAAACAGCGGCACCATAATTGGTACAAGAAGCGAATTCACCTCGTGTCTCTTCACCACGCAACCAGAATAAAAGTATACAAGTGAAAGTAGCGAAGATCAACAAACGAATAAACGACACTCACGAATCAGTGTCTTTCACTGGGACAATGCATATATATGTATGTGCTATTGGTCGTGCACCTTCTTTGTGAATGATGCGAGGTACAAGACGAGCTCTGTCATCAACTCAACCGTCTACCACTCTTGTTTCGCAAATTGAATTGCGGTAGGATTAGCTTCTGACTCTTACAACCAACACCAACTTTAAGTATCTCTGTTGGGTACAGCAGAGAAAATTCTTCTTCCTTCTGCTTCTGTGTTGCTGGAGAGGCTCCCATCTAATAAGAAAAGAATGAGAGACGCTGCTCTAGAGAGACATTTCCTATAATATCTGCTCTCTGTGTTCATATTTCTCTACAATTTTAGTAGTTAATGAACAGATTCAATTATTTAATTAACGGTGTTCTGCAATTCCCACTGATTTTTTTATGATGTGATAAAAAATTAAACTGGTGTCTCGAATAAAAGTAAGTTAAAGATGGCTTCCGGCGATTTTTTTTTGAAACGTACTCTCACTGACTGATACGGAAATATTTGCTTGATTGCGGTTGGCTAAGGGGGTAGAGGTTGATTTGAGTCATGATGTGAAGAGTAACACAGATAAACAGTAATGAGGATAGTGTAACTGAATCAGGGAAATTCACAGTTTCCTTGCTGTTGCTAACATTCTTTTTAGAGAGAGTAGGCTGGCACAGTGGTCGAATGTTAATTGTGTCGACTGTCAGGAGATGTTGATGAGCGCTTTGAGATGTATTATTATTCCTTTTCTTCTTTCTGCAAGGAAAGTGGAAATCTTTCAGTGGATTGACTTGGATTAGAGACTCGGATGGCCCGTCAACTGATGCACAAACGTTGGGCACAAGACAATTCAGGCTGCTGGCACTCCGAGTCGTTTTTCTATTCGTAGTCGTCCTCGACGGCTCACAATCAAACACTTGCAATTGTCGTTGCTGAGAAAAGTTGAGTGATGAGTCTCGCTCCATGATTCCCCTAATAAAGGTCTCCAATTCGCTTTTCCATTCTTTTTATTCTTATTTCTTGTCTTTCTTATTCTTTTTGCAGTCCTTTTTTGCATTGATGGTGAAACTGCCTTCCCTGTTTACGTATCATACCACTAACATTCGTGTGCAACGATGTATTTTTATATTATTACTTTAGATATGGCAGTTGTACGGACTCACTCATGCAATCCCCAACCTACAGCGACTCGAATACTAGCACAGTCGATTTTGTGTTCTAATAACTGGTCACTTAGATTGCAGCTTCTAACTGGACGACTTTGCTTCCATCCGTCAAAGGAGAAACTTTCACAGCTTCCCAATACTATTCTGTATGATTTCTCTTGCTATGTACAGGTAGGACATTGGACGGAGAACTAAACAAATTCGGAGAACACGAACCACAGGACCAAACGTAGAGCCATTGGAATTCACATCAGCATTTCACCAAAGTACCTAGTACATAGTACTCGAAATCTGGAGGAGTGGTCGATTCAAACCTACTGCTCACACACATAAAGATACTCAAATGAGATGGTAGTCATGGTAGTGGTAGTAATATTATTATTAGGCCAGACACAAGTCAGCAGGGGCAAGATAAATGGATTCATCGTAATGATATTACACTATTGTATATCATACACAGTTCAGTTTCTATTACAAAGTCATTGGAGCAGAACCAGAGCTCATTCAGTTGCTGAGACTGAACTTGCAAAAGTTGGGGAAACTTCATGCTCTTTCACAGCGAAATCTTCAACTCAAGAATATCAACCGTACATGTTATAATAAATCCGTGTTGTCCCTTATTATATTCTTCCCAACTTCACTCATTTCTCACGACTGCTCGCTCGCCAATTCAATTCATTCCACCAGAAAATGTATAATCGCATCGCGCTGGAGTGGTGATTTGTTTTATTTTTCACAAGAAAATGAATAGGCCAGCGGGAAATTCCTCACTGGATGTGGATGACGGCGATTGTAAATTGCTTAATGGAGTGCATACAGTCCAATCACAGTCAACTTGCACAAGAAAGAAATTTAGAATAATTAAAAGTTTTCCGCGAATTTTCCACGTCCGGGCGAACACGTAGCCAGACAAATGGAATAAGGAAACTGAAAGAACAAAAATCTTTCAATAAAGTTTCACGGATTACACCCGATAAAGTTTGGGCACAAAAAGATGTATGCAACTAATAAAGACAATTAGTGTGTGTAAATTTGGGAAAAGTACTTGCTAGGCATTCGTTTACCGTCCATAGCCCATTGCAACGAAGTAGCTCATACTACTAGTTGAAGAATAATTTGTCGTGTCTGTTATTAACAAATAAGTTCTGAATCGGCTTGACTCTTGACTTAGACCATACAAACTTCACTTTTTGCATCTTGAATCAGAACACCGTTTATATAGCACATCTGGTTACAATCCTCTCTCAGTAATAACAAGTAGACTGGGTGCACTACTGCCAACATTACAATCGACTGAGCTCCATTATAGAGGATTTTTGAAATGAATAAAGGTCCCAAGTCAAGTGTCTGTAGAGATGTCGAAAGAAACAACAAATCGATCTGAATTTAAAAGGTGTCGAGAGATGAAAAACTTGTCCTTATTGATGAGCCTTTATTTGCAAGACCCAGCCACTCAGTTGGAACTGGAACACTTTCCAATTGCAATTCCAAACTTAACTCGAAATTTCAATCAACCATCAATTCTGTGCACACAGCCAACACCATCCACCCGAGCACAGTCACTAATGCAGTGGAAGTGGAAATGTCAGGTTGGCCGTCTATAGTTTTCACCTGACTGATTCTGCCGAATAAAGGAACTTTTCTGATTATATTCCGTCTGTTTGAACCACTGTGTTTTCCCAGCAAACAGGATGCAGCAACGAAACCCGACGGACTCGGCTGCATTAGTACACCGTCATAATATCAGTGACTTTCACCCAACATAAGAAATACGAATATACATACGCCACAAAGTCAACCTGTAAATTTGTTACGACCACGTAGTCCCTGTGCATTGAATTGCTGTGAGCAGCACCGTTACTGTTACTCCTTCTTTACCGCCTCACCCTGTCTTCATGAACCAACTTTCGAATGAGAACTAAAGCGAGGTGAGTGAGCGAGTCGACTGCGTTCAATTCTCCCATTCCTTGTACGATTCACTATGACATACAAAATTTCCAATATTCCTTACCAGCTCACACGTTTCGACTCACATGCACATACCCTTCAACTTTGTAGCTTACCAAAGTTACCACCTACTACCAAACAGAATAACAGAAACCACCATTGATACCAACAGTAGAACTTCATACAACTACTTACATATAAACGAATTTTACTGTTGTACTTACTTTCCTTACGACTGGACCTTAATTATACATGTCTGACTGTATACATCAATAACTAAATTATCAGTTCTATAGCAGACCAGATACTACTCTTTTCTGAAGTAGAAAAAAATCATTGCAATCATATGTGCATTCATATATATATTTGGCTAGACAAAAGACTTGAAGATTCACATCGTCCTTCGCAACATCAACAACAAGTATATTTCAAACCACAATTTGAGTATCATTATAACATTATTGTGTAAGGTGTAATCCACCTATCACGTATAATTACTGCCAATGTTTAAAATGACAATTACAGGCACTGTCGGTCTCACTCACCCGACTATAATCAGTTAAATCCGCGCGTAACTAAAATGCCTATAAGCATTGTAAACTTTGCTTAAATGTTATATCTCTTTGAAAAACTGTAATCAACATTTTGAATTTATCTCAAAATAGATTGTATTTAGACTTGATATCTTTCAAAATGTCGACCGTTCGGTTGTAGTAATATTAAAATAATATCTAAGAGTTTTTCGTTCTTTCACATCAGCCAATTCTGAAATTTAAAAAAGTTGCAAAAATTGAGCCAAAACTGGCGCCGGGACTTTTTTTTACAACTGGAGACAATTAATCAATTAATCACTGGATCAAATTTTGGGGAAATTGAATCTGATTTATCGTTCCATTGAAACCCTTCTGATCAGTGCAACAATAAATTGCGACACTTTGTATTTGGTACTAACTTGATTGTGCTAACCAAGGTGGGCCCAAATACAAATCTGAGCTAAAATTGAATTGTAATAAAAATATAATATGGCCGCCACAGTTCCTTAAAACTTTCGTAAAACTAGAATCAAAATTATTTTAATAGGCAAAAAATTGAGACAAAATGAGACACCGTATCGATTACTAAAATTATTTTTTTTCCGAAAAACGATATCACATTTGAACGCAATCCTCGTGAGGACTGCAGTTAGTTTTTACAGTTTTGGGGGTATTGTAAATTTAAATATCTTATTAAAAAATTAAAAATAAATTTTATTTTGTAATATTTCTTACTTATTGTAAAGAGCAAGAGACTTTTAACACTGACCATTGCTTTTCTTATCGGCAGTTCCATTTGGCTCGATTAGGTAGGGTATTGCCGCCAAAAACACGTGTAGGGCAGAGTCGTGTCGGTTGGCGAACTTTTTGTTAATTAACAACACTGACACTACTGAGTTGTATAATTTTACTACATCTCATTAGAATGTATTCGGACCTAATACCCATTGGTTTAATTGTGATTTAATTGTTGTTACACATGTGAAAAATTAATTATTCAAGAATTTGTTGTTCTCGCCAACCGCCCTGCTCGGCAGGACGGTTGGCGGACCAAGTACGTCTCCGTTTTGCGCATTTTCCTTTTCTAATGGGGGTATCTATAATTTCATTCCTTTTTGAAGACTTGACATTTTTATTTTTCGGTACAGAACGCTTTTTCTTATTTGCTTCGGCAGTGAGTTTTTCAGTTTCCATATTATTGCGCTCTACTGTATCCGTTAGCACAGTGGATTTTCTTTTTCTTCTTCCCTGGCGATTTTCCTTACGTGGTTGGGAATGGAGCAATTGCTTCAATTTGCAATGTGTGCGAGTTCTTTGGTGTTTTCACAAGGTGAACATTGAGATGGGCTTCATTTACAGTTTCCATTCACGGTTGGTTATTTCGGAAGGTGCAAAATCTGCTTCAGTAAAAATATTGTGGTTATAGGGGTGTATTCCCGTTGCCTTAAAGCCTGCCATGATATTAGCAGATGTTGCAGACGCTGAAAGAGAGGTTTTTACGATCCCTGGTATATCGTAAATAGTCATAGCTTTCCCAGGATTATTTTTGATCCAGGCATCACACGACGTGTTCACCACTTTTTTGGACGGTCCGAAAACTGAACGATCCAACGGTTGGACCTTGTGAGAACAATGAGGTGGAAAGGTCAGAAGGTAGATGCCGTTCTGTTTACAAAAATCTATGACTTTCACGGAAATATGGGAGTCATGATTATCCATAATAAGCAGAATTTTATTTTCGCTTGAAGCCCCACTGTATTGTTTGAAATGATGGATGAACATATAAAAATCGTCCAGATGCATTTCCACTTCCAATGCAACCCACGGGTCCCTCTCTAACAAAATGCTCTTTGAATCGTTTCCTGGGAAATACAAAATGAGGCGGAATTGTATTCCCCATTGCATTCACAGCGACAGCCACAGTGATCAATGTCCCCCTTTCTGCAGAAGTCAGAGATCCTACTTGCTTCGTCCCTTTCGTTGCTACAACTCGCTCAGGTTTAAGCACCGTGGTAACCAGTTTCGTCCATGTTGTAGATTGCTTGGGGTTGAAATTTGTGAATGGATAAGCACTTATCCAAGTTGTCAAAGAGTGTTTTGACATTATGCGGGTTAAACCTGGTAGCCCGGGAGAGACTAGTACCCTGTGGTTTGCGCAGTGATAATTTTTCGTGTCGTTTCATGAAAGAGTGACACCATTCCCGACCTGCTATTCCATTGGTTTGCAATTACATGGAAAATTCAAACTATTTTTTTCTGCACACTGGTACGCAGTTTACGGACATCCCTTGGAGACAATCCACAATACAATTCCGCAGCTCTTCTTAAATACATCTCCAATTCGAACTCTTCATCCTCATTAAACACGCGCTTGTGGGCTCTGTAACCAACTTTGGGGACATCTACTAAAGATGGATCAGTCAGCTTTCCAATATATCTTCTCAAAGATGTCTCGGGGATTGCCTTTTCTTTAGCCACACTATTGACACTTCTTCCGGTAAAAACTAATTTGGGCTGTTTATTTCCCAACTCAGACGGGGTATTTTTCATATTTTTGGATTAAATTTAGAAATTGCCTAAAAAATTCTACGCATTGTTTTAGCTTAGAATCACTACACCAAAATGAAATAAAAAATTCCCCGAAATTTGTAGAAATTTTTAAAGTTGTAAATTTTAGGGCTTC
>JABASC010004268.1:0-12172 GCA_019776185.1 Plutomurus gul | reverse complement strand
TGCTGTTAACAAATAACCTGAGCTTTGCTAACTTTGTAGTAAATTGAGGGGGATAGTATTTGCATTGAATCTATCCACACTGTAAACACATGCAGCTTTGTTGATAAAACGTAAGTAGGTACAATCACGCGTTGTACTTTTTACCATGAGATTAAGCGTGTCAAGTAAGCATTCATTGTCGATGTATTCCTATATAATAACGATAGTTTAAGTTGAAAACTGGAAACGAAAAGGAAATACCATTAATTTTTCTGATTTATCTACAGATTACATTACTTTTAGCATGAAAACAGAGTGTCCATGTTCACGCTGCAAAAAATAGTGTGTCTACTACAAGGAATACCTGCTTCCTCACATTCTCTGAGTCTATGCTAGAGTTGAGTGTAAAATGTCAAGCAGCCTGTCATATTCTCCGACATGACAGGGACTGTTGGTTGGTGGTTCTCGGAACCCAATATTTAAAAATTAATGTTGCTTGCACAGACGAGTAATTATTTATCATTATGCAAATTTGCGATCAGAGATCTCTAGCATGTTCTGTGGTGGTGGTGAGTCCACGGAGGGCTTCTTCTCATTCATTATCGCAACTGCTAAAAGTATTACAATGAAGTCAACTTCGAAACGAATTGTAGACACGTTTAACAGAGTGCAATCTACTGTGCAGTGAATGCAAACTGCCCACTGTCAAGATCCTGCTGACTTCTCACCTACTCTTAGCAGCTAATGGAACGAATTAATCGCGGTCACCTTCCCTGTCTAAAATAACTCACAAAATGACTTACTACTTGAATTGCGTTTAGATCGCTTCCACTACACACAACTAAATACCACTACGTACTATTGCATACACTCACGTACAATCCTTTTGAAGTGAAGTCGGCTCGATATGTACGAAGATGACTTTTAAATTTCCATTTACCAAATAGCAAAAGAGCAATACTATAAAACATCACATGATGTTTTGCTGAGGAAGGCTAAGGAAACTCATAAAGACAAGGCGGGTCATCTACCCTCTCCTTTATTATATCTCGTAGCTACCTAGTCACAGTCAGTCCCACTCAAAGTGCACAACTGATTGCGTACAGTGCTCTGTGCTTGTGCTGGATGTGGATGCAAACGAAATTGAAGTAAAGAGCAGACCGAATTCTTCATCACCTTTCTTAACTTCACACTTCTCTTCACAACCAAACAGTCAATCTGGCATTTTTATTTCCTCTTCTCCAAAGTGGAAAAGAATGAATTCCATTGATATACATTGTAATATGTACTATGTACTGGCACTACCGTGTTGCTTATCCCGGCAAAAAGACTGATTCATATTACAACAGTACTACGTGCAGTAGTATGTATAAGAATGGAGACGTCAGCAAGACTTCACTTCATTGGAGAAGAGAGTAGTAACAGAGGATAATTGGCCCGAGAGGCGAACGCATAATAAATATAATATCCTACTTTCATCCATAATATTGTAGCACAAAGAGTATGCTAGAGTACACCTTATATTTAACATGCTCATTGTGACTGAATGCGTAATCACTCGTCTACGGGCACAAAGATTCTCACAGTAGAGATTATTTAGCAGTCACAACTATTGTTAATGTATTTGCTCACATTTCTTACTGTACATAGTAGTAATATGTATATATTCTACAGTGTTACCTAAACTTTAGGTCCTAAAGTACTTTCATGTCTCATTCTCTTGTCACAGCAATACAAGTCAAGAGCTAAAGAGTACATATAGTAGAATTGAATTGAGCAACGGTTTTCTATCACATTCTGGCATTTCTGTGTAAATAAAACGGAGGAAACGTAGGCAGTGTACATACGTTGAAAGATGGACGTCTGTGCATGTCAAGTCAAGTCGGCGTTTAAAAATTCAACTCAGCTCTTGCGACTTGGCTTGATCTGATTGTATTGAACTGAAATGACCATTCATTTTATTGCAGGAACAGCTGTTTCATTGTCGCATCACTTTGCATTGTCTACCTCCCCAGTCAGTAAAAATATTCACAGCCACATGTAGATATGTAAACGAAGAATCACGTAAAGCTGACTCAACAGCACACCAAGTGCAGCACAGTGTCCAATGTCGTAAGCGTACGTGCTGTTTGCAGATTCTAAATATTCATGTTTTAATTTAGTACTGCATGCAGCAGACTTACCTCTATTATGACACGTAGCAATCATGGTGTTTACTGCGACTCCTTCCTTGGCTGCAATTTCAATGCGCTTTACTATTCTACTAAGTATACACTCCAGGTTGATACTCTTCGGATCGGTGGGAATTGGGTTCACCATTGTAACTAATGCCGTATTGAATGCAAAAGATAATTTATGCGACAGAATAGACAGTCGTTAATATACACCCTTGGGCTTGGCTCTCTATTATGCTCAGGTAAGTTCACTTCGATTAAGTATACAGATAAGTCATTCTGAATGAATATGAAAATAATATTTACAAATTACTTATGCACAATGTACTAATGCGGTGCAGGGTCATAAATTATTTGTAAAACTTGCAGTACAGACTGTACTTAATAATGCGGCAATGCAAGGGAAGAGCTACACATAGGAGAAAATAATAGCTTCTAAGTAAGTAGAAGATTGGACGAGGAAAGGATAATAATAATAATATTTAGCTTCGAGCATCCAGAACACAGTGGATAATCCAATAATGATCGTTACCACATCACTTCATTATATCTCTTTAAACAGTCCAACTTTATTCACTGGGCAGAAAAACATAGCCTCGTGGCATAACTTTGCTCCGCATGACATCGCCAAATTATTAATCTACATATACACGTAATACGATAACCACGTTAAAATCAAAGCTGCTCCAGCTGGAGTTGTTAAAGCGATTATGTATTCGTTACACATGCATATTACTACTTACTACTACAGCAGTGTACTTTAAGTAGGCAGTGGTGCAGTGCTAGGATTTTATTACCAAGGAACTTATATACGCATACATGAATAATATTTCGTGAAGTGAAGTAGAAGAAAATGTGATTCCTTCCTCAAAGGCTAATAGACTTTAGGTGGTTCTCCCTTCTTACATACTTTTAAAGAGCAACCCTCACGTTTTCCTGTTGGATAATACTGTGCACAACCGATGATGTTCTCGAGGTAAGTAGAGTTAAGGCTACTGCTCTGACTGCATGTGTCCATATTTAGACATTTATTTATATTTTTGACATGCCCATGTGGTCATGTATTTTCCCTTCGGCTGTACGCACTCACACATAATACTGCATCTATCTGGTACTGCACTGCAAATATCTGTTAATGCACTTCCTTGCTGCGGGTGAGTGTCGAGTGCTCGTAATTATTTTCCGCTGTTCTTTTCCTTACGAATTATACGTATAATATTCCGTCATGTTCATTGAACTTTGTATATAGATACCACGGCTGGTATTGTTTACATTCAATGTAGTGTACTCTTACTGTAATATACAGCTGTACGGAAACCGCACAGAAACGATTCAACGTTCCATTAGATCTAAGCGTATCCCTTTCTCCTAAAAATAAGAGACGTTTAAGGTAAGTGAAAGATTGCAATATCAAAGGTTGATAAAGTAATTTTACGAAGCATCTGCTCAAGTAAGCAATGAAATTAGGCATGAAAAGCAGACTAGACACATCAGGATCAGACTGAAACCAGATACTCTCGTAAGGATAGTAGCAGAATGGTTCAAATTCGAAAGGAAGAAGTGCATGTGTGGAAATGAGAGGGGAAAGTTGTGCAGTGCATCAACAAACGTACTTATTCCAATTTGCTATTTTTGAACGTGTGTGTGGGGATCGCTCATGAATACATACTTTACTTTTATGCAGGGCTTGTATCTGCATTTAGCTGTGAACGCTTATTTATTTGAGTTTCTGAAGGCTGGTGAAGTATTGCTCTGATGGGATAATGAGTATTTCTTAAGGCTTCAAGTCCACTGTGTTGATATTTACATATTATTTTGTCTTTATTGGATCACCGGCGCTTCAGCCGACAAACTCACTTTGAACGCTTCCTTATCTTAGAAAATGTTGTTGTAGTAGATGTTTGATTGAAAGTTGTACTTTTTTGATCAGATTCTCATGAAAGCATTTATTTGCTTTTATGCATCTTACATAAGCATTGAAATGATTTGAAAGACAGAGTCACCTTCGTAGGCAGTCCCTATATGGAATGGTTGGTTGGTAACATTATTCACGCATTGCTGTTTCTAATTGATTTTGCCATTTAAGATCATTGGCTTCGTTGGCGTGCTTTCTTTTCTTAAAGATATAAGTTGCCACCTCTTTTCCTTCGAATGGTATTTAAGAAAATGTGAGTGAACTGAAGATTTTCAGCGTTCACTGCCAAAAAGGGAGCTCTGTGCAACACAGCATTAATACTAATGTAGGTACGGTCATATTTTCCTAACATAATGAAGGGAAGTAGCTGATATGATCCGCAACGACTCAAAAAGATGCTATCTCTTTATTATGGAAAATCTCAACTCTATTGCATTTCTTTGAAGTGTACATACTACTTTAATGTTTTTCTCAGAGATACTTCTCATCCTTATTATTATTCTTTCCTACATCAGAATAATAAGTATTATGCAATCCCACCTTCTGCGTTGTATAATTTTGGAACATAAAGGCATTTATACTTGTTAGGCCGGCAAAGTAAACATTAATTAAAACTTCACCTAAGCATTAACCAATTAATTAATGTGAGAGTGAGGCTGCTTTGCTGTCATGTATCTTATCCGAGCATTAATTTGTCTTCACAAATTACTATCAGCAGAAATCTCAACTTATTTTGAGAAAAGGCTTCTTCCTAGTGCGATTTGTGTTATGTACGCCTATGTATGTCTCGTAGTGGTATAAATATTATTGGCTCATAGATGTACCCAAGTTTCCCCACAACAACTTTTCCACTCGATGAACATTTCACACTACTTCAAATGCATCTCAAACTACAGACACAGGTACACACACTTATCACTGCCACGTAAGAAGAGTTTGGAGAAGAGCTTAATTGAAGTAGTAGTGGGACGATGAGACTGTGGATTTATGTGGGTTGAGTTTTATTACAGCATAGATCAACTGAATTGAAACGAAAGAGAATAATAGAACATGATGAGAGTAATTTGAAACGAGATATCAACTTTATGAATGAATGAATGCAGGCGCAATTACATTTCACATTAATAATTCCATGCTTGCATAGAGAGAGACCATAGTAGACACCTTTACTCCACAATGCTGCGTCGTGTACTCTGGCTTGGCTCCTTGCGAACCAAGATGACTGATTGGCCTTCATTATATATAGAACTCGGAAAAATGGAATACAACAAAGCAAGCCATAACACAATGTAGCATTGTGGAACTTACTTTGTGTCAGTACATAAGGTATGTCTTATCAATATACTTATGGATACTACCTTTTAGTATACAATGGATATGTATGTAGGTATAGCACCAACACACGATATAGCACGTAACAATGCAACATTTATTATTGTAAATGCCTACAAGAAGGAGCACACACGCGTACACACTAGTCAAATCAAAGCAATGATACGTACAGTCCTTATTGCTTCTCTGCTTTACTTTTACTACCACACTGACAGCAATAATTAGTTTAATAATAATTGACTGCTGCGAATGAGTAGGCAAACTGACTTTTCTATTAAGACGACCATTTAAAAACCTACTGCAGCAGCACAACTGTGTGAAACGACCGTGAGATCGGTGTTTGTAAGGCTTCCTTCCTCGTGTTGCCAATTTCGCATCTAATCAACGTACTGGTACTTACCTATTTACCTCTGCATTTCTCGAGTCACTATTACAGTCAGCGTTCTATTAAATAGTATATGTATTTACATTGATACATACATCAAAGATGATTTAAAAGTGAATGTTATGCTCCTATATCCTACTAGTCAACTGAACTTTGTCAGAGCAGTGAACTGAGAGTAAATATTGGTATGCAAATTAAATTAGTATGTTCAAATAATATGCTCTTACTCTTGACTGCTCTAGACTGGAAGAGTAATAAATTTAGTAAGAGTTGGCACATCACGTACATGAAGCATTGAGCAATATGTTGTGTCAATTCATCTCAAGAGGAATACCTCACCTAGTGCTAATACATTCTTGAATGGTACAGGGAAGACTAAAAATGTAAACAAGACTGTACACACTGCTCACTCACTTATCGTCACAGAAAGGGGTACATTATGGGAAAAGCCTCTCTCCCTTCGGCAGCTGCCATTAATTTAGAGTTCGAGCTTTAAAAGTCCCTAAAAATACGGTGTGGCCATAAGTCACTCTCTTGCCATGTGTGTCTATCTCATCTCTTTAGTTCATTGCATGGGCGGCTGCTTTCCTCTCCATCGCTCGTCTTTCTTCTCTCTGGCTGAGAGGAAGAAGTAGTGAATGTAGTTGGATCACACCGAAAAAGTGTGTAAAGTCTCTACATGGACTACTACAGTATACAGTTGATGTGGTATGTTCCTAGTTCCGAGTGAACAACATATTTTCACAGGAAAAGCGAGATATGCAGTAAAACGGAAACCGAATCGACTGTAGCTGGGAGATTGCATGATGGAAAGGAGAGGGGGAAAGGAAAGTGAAACCGTGAAACATCATATCAGACTTCAAGCCTTAAGGATTTATTGAGTTGATGAGCAAATCTATTCTCTACAAAAGGAATCTTAACAAACATAACAAACCCCTCTTCTAATTCACATCACATTCACGCCAACACAACTCTACTTGCTTCCTTCGCTATGTTTTGTTTCAGTCATTGTGAATGCTGTTGCCTGCGAGTGAGTGATTAGATCTGATGGGGGGTAGACATTAACTAAGCCGTATGTGCACATATCTATGTCAACAATGAGCCATAACATTTCTAATCTTGTTGAGAGATTTTACGAACGAAATCCAGAAACTCGTACAATTACCGGCTTGCATTTTTCTCGAGCTAACTGTGAAAAGTCATACTGCAATGCGGAATATTTGTATACAAATTTGTAAACAAGACTTAAACCTTTGAACGAACTATCATTGTTGTACTATTGAACTATGTCGAACTATCCTGTATTGTAGAGTCCGCGTATTTCTGCTTTTGTAAATCTTACGTGTTATCTACCGCGGCAGACAGATCGTTTTTATCACCTTTGCTTTGCTTTACGCTTACAATTCGTTTGACTGGTACACATACCTAGACATTTACTTAACTTTTTGTCCAGCATTGGAAAGTGTTTTATCATGGTAAAAACCAATTCTAATAAGCTCCAGGGTAAAGCTCTTAAAACTTCTTACAACTTCCTTGTAGATTCATCTGGCTTGGGATATACTGATTACATTAAATCTTGGTATTATAAAATCTTCCTTTTCTCTGCGTGCTGTTTATATTAAATCGTTTTTTGCAAAAAGGCTTGAAGATTTTGAGGAAACCATCAACTAAGAGCCATAAATTTTTGCTCAATTCGGTCGGTGATATTTTGACATTTAGTATGATGTACAACTTTTGTGGTTGTAATAAAAACTACTTATCCGTTTTCTTGTACAGACCGAACGAGCTACACTTACACAAGTGAGTAGGTACATGCTAAACTTGAAATTTCCTGGCGACCGTACTTGTGACTAGAAGCCTGCCGCTATTAAATGACATTTACATTCTTGGCGTGTGTTTTATTTTATGACGGAATTCCGTGGTGTTCTTTAGTCTGTGACAGATAAATTGTCCTACACGCAGTTTTTTCCTACCAAGGCGTTTTGCATTGCTACTGCGGAATCGCTACGGCCTGAATAATACCCTGGTGACTACGTAAAAGCACATCTTACTTATTAGTTAGTATTGAAAAGCAAGAGATGCAGATAAGTGGCACAATATGTAAGCTAAAAGGTAGGTGTGTATATTTTGTATACCCCATAAGGATCAACGGTCTCACATAAAAGTTAATAATTAAATATTATTATTTTATGTAGACACATACGATACGTGCTTACTGTTGTGGGTTAAACACGAATGTGAAGAAAGAGCAATAACTGAAAGCAAAATAGTGAGAACTTTGGAACTTAATCTTCAAAACGTTTTGGAGTAGTAGGAAAAAGTGTTTCGAAGAATCACCTCACTGTAGTAAAATCAAAATCTATGAAATCGATTCGCCTTCTCTTTCATTTGATTCTCTCAAGTAGCGAGGAAGAAGTTACCATCTTAGAACGGGAAACACGAAACGATAAAGTCATACAACAATAACTCAATGTGAACATTTAGGAGTTTTAGCTGTCTCTACTAATTATACTTCTGATAGTGTGCATCCAACAGGAATACTTTCATGCGACTAAATATGTTTCTGTTGTAGGCTTCTTCTAATTTGAACAAAACTGCATGCTACAATTTTATAGAGGATTTACCTAGGTACTTTTGATATCCCTATTACTTATTTCTTGTAAAGTTATTTCAACGTCAAACGCGTCAGGCAACGATAAGACCACTCACATTTACTAATACCGTCAATATTTTAGTACATCTCAAATTACTTAACATGGAGTATGCATTATGTATTTAACATTATAAATTGCATCTGTAAAGTAAGTAAGCACGAAATTTATGGAATTTAAGGCCACAATCAACTTTGAATGTGAATAGAAATAACAGTTTTTGATTTTAATCTTCTTGCCAGTCTCCCATAAGACAAAGTCTAATAAGCCACGTGTATCCAGTCTGCACTGGAGAAAAAAAGCGTTACGAATTGCTTCTGCATGTGCATGCATCTCATATTATGTAAGACAACTTGCACACAAATGTCATGGGAAGGAAACACATCGAGTCTTTACTTCGCTGTACACTTACAACCATCTACTTTCAACGAGAAGAGCAAACTACACGAATATAATGTGATAGTATCTAACTTTTCCTTCGTTTTTCCTAGGTACATCTCTGTGAATACGGTGGAGTGATATGGAAGAAGTACATTATAAGAACTACCAGGCACTTACAAATATGCAAACATGAGTATTTATTTTATAAGCTTATATAACACTTTACAGTACCTATTTGCATTCCTATCAGCCAGAAAAGAAATCCTAGCTACATATAAGTAAGATGACACAATTGCCCTCCAATGAACTGACTTTAAGTATTAAATACGACTTTCCTTTCCTTATCAGTCTGAAATTGCTGCCGATGCTGGTTTACATGAAAATCAACATTTCATCCGTCTGTGACTGGGATTTAAATTCTCGTAAATCCACAGTTTTATGCATAAAAGTAGCTCAGGACTGGAATAGATGAGGTAGATAGCTGTCTGAGTGAGTGACTTGCCTTTCCAACACTTAAATAAAGTATACATATGTACAAGTAATACTATGTGGTATGTCTACGTATTAAAAATCTCAGCTGAGCCGTAGGCGAAGAGAGAGAGAGAGTCTATCTACCCTTGCTGATGATGTCTGAGTCTGAAGTTACTTAAGTCTTCAGGGGCCCCTTTATCAGAACGAGTCATCCATCAATTTTCTGGCTAGCCGTTTTTCAGCTTCTCAAGGACAATTAAAAACACACAAGCCTTCAAGGCATCCATTTAATACAGCTAACCTGATTCCTGTTTTTATCTACTCCAGTCCATCTTGCATTCATGTAAACCATCATCATGAGAAAGTGTGCAAGAAATATCTGGGCACACTGGCAGGGCCACATTGCATCGAAACCTTAGCATGCAACACTAATTTCAAAATACCAGTTGAAATATTTTTGCCCGAGGAGGATGCCCGACATGCCACCGTGTTATAGTACACTGAGATTAAATGAAATTGAAATTACGCAATAACGCACCGAACCGATTTTGACATTAAGAGCACCGTAATTGGCATTAAATATTCAGCTAACCTCAACCTGAATTGATATGTAGACCACGAAATGAATTTACATCATATCACTCACGTGTATGTGTCTGTATTCGAGTAGTGATGATGCTTTTGCAGACATGTGTGCCTCCAATCTAGAGCATAATTGCTGAATAAGCCATCCTGCAAACCAGTAGTTAAAAATTTAATGAAAATGACAAGTAGATAGAAGACGGATTTCCACCGAACCCATTCTATTAATCCAATTCACTCTCCTTCTTTCACATCCAACGACATGTTTCAAAATTTTAGCAATACAGATAAAGTTGAAGGTTTAAAACTCAACGACACTGCCCAATACAACAGTGTAGTACCTCATATTGTAACCATAACGCAGCAGTGGTATCGAGCGACATGCAGCATACAAATCGAAGCAAATTTTTAGTGCTGCATTATGCATTGCAGATAATAGTTACGTGTACTGTATAACAGAATCGATCTAATTAAAAAAAATCGAATAGAAAACACAGTAAAACCACACATGTAAATCGTTTGTGTTGACTCTTGCACGAGTAATTACATCGGAGTTGTTCCAGGAGAATTGTATGCTTCTTGCATGCAATGTACATCGATTTAGAAATCTACGGGACTAATCTTTTTATAAGGTAAAGGTCATCCAGCTCGAGCATGGAGCTCAATAGGGTGTCCTTGGCCATTGTCTTATTTTTCTTTGGTGCAACGGGTTGCTGGTCTTTTAATGCTGCATGTAGGTACTACATGAGACAACGTTGACGCTTCGGCAGGAAATTACAATTCTATCGTCTAATAGAAAGATAACATACCTCAGGTCTGGTTTATTCATAAAATATAAATTGAACCTATATAACATTATGATTCTATACACAACAGAACCGATATATGCGTATAGGTGAACTAAGGCAATAAGCTGCATAATAATGAAATGGCTGGCAGTTTACATTTGTGTCAGTGTCAGTATGTCATTTGAGTTATTTATTCGGCCGAATACGTATTGGCACGTGAGCACAGCTATGCATAGCCATATGCCCGAGAAAAACCAATAAGGTATAATTTTGAGACGAGATTCTCCCGCATTCCATTTTACTGCATATCGAATAAATTTCGACCTTGATTTTCTTGAAACATATGAGTATACTCTATACTCTATACCCTGTTTACTATACTCCACTTGGGATTGATCTTGAGACATTTTCAGCTCTTTCTTTACTAGGCTTTTCCTTTGTATTTCTTTGATGTTTCACATGAATATTCTGTCGACAGAAAGGAACAATGAACGCCTTCTCCCTACTTGTGTCAACATGCTCTTACTATCAACCTACTTGACTTGACAAGAATATCTACTTATTGATGGGTACATTATTTAGGACTGACAATGAGAAGGTTCATTTGTACACCATAATAGGATTCCGGTTTGGTTTAACGTGCAAAATGAATAATTGACAGTTTAGCTGTGCTCTCCTTTCATAGGCGGACCTACATGTACATGATGTAACTATATTAATGACAGCGTAATTGTAGCACACAGGTAAATATTCGTTTATGTTTTCGATCAAAACGAACCACTGGCAAACAAACAAGACATGTACTTAGGGTGCACCATTCAGCTCTCATCAACGCAATTCCCACTATACCTATTGTGTCTGAAAGTTTGTTGTTTTAAGGTTCTAGTCGCATTGTAACAATACACACAGTCGGTTGAATTGCATTCTAGAAAATATCGAAATCGAAGGTTATTATCTATTGGCTCAGACTATAAACGCATTTAAAGCGTACGGTGAACTATAAAGTTCCATGTCTTTGTCCCTTTTGTGTGGTGGAAATACAAACAAATTCGATATATTGCATCCATCAAATCAATTGTCCAATTATGAATTTCTTATAAGCAACAACAAATACACAAGAAAGACACACGCATAAACGCACACACATGTAAAGAAAAGTTGTCTCGAAACGAATGTGTAACATCAAGTAAAAAAGGGGTAGAATTAATTTCAACAAAGAATAAGTACAATATTACATATACTCGTACATGTAGGAGTTCTACAACTCTCTGACGGAGACTCGTATGTATTTATGCAAATTAAACCCGAAATTATGGTTTAAATGCTAGATGCACGTGTGTCACTAATAATGATCTTGTATTAAAGCTTTACTTACCAAAGTTACAGCTAAAATTCCGGAATTTCTTGAGATTAAATTCAATCGTAACAATAAAACTTGCCGATCACCCGTCGAAAGCACCGTATTTGATGAAATCAAATTACGCCTGTCCCTGTGTGATATAATGTTGTCCTTT